>VYZW01000042.1:50337-69067 GCA_013401315.1 Balaeniceps rex
CCGGCGGTCGCCGGGCCCAGCCGCCCGCCGGAGGGGAGACGGGGGGGAACCGCCCGCTCTGCCTCGGTTCCCGGCGGGGGTGGGAACCGGCCTGGCGAGGTGCCGGGAAAGGGGGAAAGGAGGAAAGGATCCCTCCCGGAGCGGTTGGGCCTTCTCCAGTCGAAGTTACCGGGCGGGACCCGTACGCCAAGTACCGTCCCGGCTATAAATAGCGGTTAGGAGAGACGGGTAAGGCCTTTGAGTTGAATTTCCTTTTCCCTTTCCTGCATCATCGACCACCGCTTCGTTTTAATGGTGAAGGGATGGAGGGGTCCGCCTCGGCTTGGATGCTGGGGGTGCCCAGGTGAGCGGGGTGCGGGCAGGGAAGGAGGAAAACCCAGCCGGCAGAAACACCGACCGCCCTGCTTCTGGAGGGGGTGGTCGGGGTTTCTGTCTCCTTAAAACCCGTATGTCGCCCACAACTAAAAGCCCTAGGCGGGCAGCCTCTTCCACCTTGCCCCTGCGTGTGACACACTACGGAATAAAACCCCCCTAATAGCATATTAATATTTTGCTTTTTTAATCCTCCCTCCTGTGACCCTCGTTTAAGGCGCTTGGCTCGACCTGTTCCAAGCATTTTTCCTTAAAAACCGAATAATTTGCAGATAATAATTTAAGTTGTGGGGTTGCTTGCGTGATGAAATGCCCAGCAGGCTGGCAGTCGCTGCCACTTGTCTGTTGTTGCGTAGTGTCTTTGGCGTGCTTTTTTTTCCAATTGTAATGTGTTCATAGGTAATAAAATGCATCAAAATTTCTCATTTCTAGCAAGCGTGTGCCCGTTGTAAATACGCACGTGTGTGCATAAGAGCATGTGTGCATGTACTGATGTCTTTCAGCGTTCCAACTGTTTTAATCACTGAAACAGTGGTTTTATAGGGACAAGAAGTGTGTTGGACTTGCAGTTCCGTTTTCAGAGATTAATGAATCTTGTTGAAGGGACAGTGATAAGTTAATCATGCTATGCCTGCTGTGCTTTTATTGACTGAAAAAATTGCTACTATAATTGAGCTGATAAATTCTGTGGGGTTTTTTGGTTTGTTTAACCTGGGTTTGGCAATAGCTTATAGATACTTCAGTCCTTTGGGGTTTTTTTATGGAATCTTTTTCTTCTCAGCCTACAAATAAATGAAACATGCCAAAAAGAAACCATATTGAGAGTAAGAATTGGCAGAGAATATCTAGGTGAGGTCTTGTGATTGAACTACGTTAATCCTTTTTGTGGAAGCAACGGAGTATCATACGGAAGGCTGATATGCAAGTTGCTACGAAATGCACCACAGTAACTCAGGGAAAGCACAGTTTTTCTTTAATTCTTTAGCTAGACATTTTAGACTCTACTGGTAGCCAGTGAAAGATGTTTGAAGCGGTGTCTTTGTTGTTGTTGTTTCTTTTTTTCTTTTTTGAAGTTCACTTGGTCTGTTCTGGAATGCTTCAGTCATAATTACGTCCTGTTCAGCAAGTTCTAATGTGTCTCTGTGAGCTCTGTGCAGTGCTAGATATGTAAACTCCAGCATCTGCATAAAGTTTTGTACGGCTGAGGGGGCCTTTGGTCACCAGGGACAGCAAACCCCAGGTTATATTTTGAACAAGTAGGACTGTGTCTGTAGCATTCTGTTGTCGTCCCAGTGTTCTTCAGGCAAAAATACCTCTCTGTTTGAGAGTGCAGGTGATGGTTTGTGCACTGAGAAGTGCTTTTTCAAAAAAAATCTCTTTGGGTTTGTTGCCAGCAGCTAATGCTGCATGTTGAAAGATTGCTGAGCATTTCTATGTGTTGTAGCAGGCAATACAAATAGTTTGAGTAGCGATTGCTATCAAGTACCTGCTCCCGAACCTAAAACAGGCTGCTCTCTTGCACTGAGGCTTAAATGAAAAAGTTATGTTGCAACCTGGAAAGTTGCCTTTGTGACCAGAGGTGCTTGGATAGGTGGGTTTGAGGCTTGCACCCTGAACGAGCAGTAAGTTGTGTTTTGGATAACTGAATTGTAATTGCAGTCTTAAACCCGCACTGTTTGATGCCGCAGCTTGCGCGAGTGAGACGTGCTTTAAAAGACGTTGCGTTAGGCCCGGTTGTGCAGTTCTGTTGCTGAACAGTCAGGCTCTGAGCCTGCAAATGCTTGTAACCGAGTGTAGCGGTGCGATGGTGAAGGGTCTGATGGCAGGCCTGAACATTCGGCAGAAAGCAACTGCTTATCCTTGTTGATATTTCACTTTATGCTTTCATGCAGCAATGTTAAGCAACTCCTTTTGTCAGGGTAAATTTTAGCTGCCTTTAATCTTTCTGATAAAAATAGCTCCTCAGCTTACTGGGGCAAAGTTTGTGGAATTGAAATTGGTCTACTTACGTTCTGAAAATATGACCTTTCCTGTTAAGCGGCTAAATCAAACGTGTGGTCTCGGAGAAGGGAGTAGAGATGAAAGGATAACAGAAATGTATACTGTGAGCGTCGTTAAGTTTCACGATAGTCCATTTTGCAGTTACGCCATTGCTCTTTATTATCAATAAGGAAGGTTAAGACTTGTGGCTGTTAACTTAGCTTGCCGTTACTGTGCAGTATTCAACAAGCTGACTCCTATGGTAAAATATCCATGGGAAAGATTTTTCCTTGTCTAGCCAGGTAGGAGTAGTGCTTTTGTCTAATTACCACTTTATTAAGTACACAGTATTTTTCATACCTAAGCATTTGTCTCTTGTATAGCTGTTAAAAGGCATCCTCATCTAGCGTGCTATAGAATAAACAAGGGACTCACAAAAAGTAGAATTACAGTAACTTTGGTTATGGCAGCGTGTTATTTTTAACATTGAGTGTCGTGATTACTTTGTACATTGCTGGCGTTGGTCCTTCGGCAGAATATACAGTGAACTGGCAGCATTCCTGAGTTGGTCTCGTTCTGAACTCTGTGCACAGATTGTGGAAAACGTGCTTGAATGGAGCAGCAGCAAAGCTGGCATTCTTCAGGTGCCCCTTCACCATGGTTCTGCAGGTAGCTTGGTGGTAGTCTGGGTTGCATTGCAAGTAACACCTCTATGTGCATTTGTTACGTACCCTGCAGTCTTCTGCTGTGCTATGCTAGTTCCAGAAATGACAAATCATAATTTGGGCCAAAGCAGAGGGTGTCCTTAACTGCTTTATGAGTTAATGAATTCCTAAAGTAGGTGAAGTTGGAAAGAAGGTGAGATGAGCGGCTTCAAAAGTCCATCAGAGCTGGATTTTCACCTCATACTTTCTCGTGTGTGTGGTTTGGGTCCACCCCCCCACCCCCNGCAAAAGCTGCAGGCTGAGATCCCCAGTAATTCAGGTTCCCTTTATGGCCCAGTGTGTTAGCATCGCAGTGCCCGTATTTTAAAACTGGGGAAAGACTGGCCTTGTCACACGTGCCTTTGTACATGCTGAGATAAGTAGATCTCTGGCTAACTCCCAGTGAGCTACAGAACTTCGCAGAAGGGAGTTTGTGCTGATACACAGCCTGATTTGATCTTACTCTCCTGCCAAAAAACAGATAGATGTACTTCAGTGGATTTAGTTTTTAGTTTTAAAAGAGGTGGACTACCTTTAAAACAAAGTAGCTTAAGGAGAGACAGCAAGGCTTTCTAAGCTTATGTTCACATACTTAGCTGAGACTTCAGATGGACTGACATCTCGGTGATCTAAAACCAGATTTTGTTTGTGCGCATGAAAGCGTTAGTATGTATGTTTTAGAAGGGTTCATTCCTGCATAGTTGAAAAGTTTCATGGAAGCCTGTTTAATCGGTCTGCTCTTGTTTTATATGATATGTGCAAAACTTGGTGCCATTTATGTGCTGTATCAGTAAGAATCACTTCTATATACATGCTTTCTCCATCTCTCCCTGGAATATGAAAAAAGTGTAATTCCATTAAGTGAACAGACTTGGATTTATAAGCAGAAAATCGGGGGAAGAAATGCTTCTTCTGAAAAGGTGTAGGTGAAGAAGTGCGTGTAGTTGTAATTATTTCATGGGAATGTCTTTTGTTTTGTTGTACTTGCACTGTAACTAGCTGGGATGGGAAAAAATGCTGTGTGGTATTTCAAGGCTATATTGTTTCTTAAGACCTACCATGTGCAGGTAATGATGGGAGATGATGATGTCAAGCAAAAATGTTTACTTTGATCTGTGTTAAGAATCTGAAATCAGAAAGCTGAATCTTTTTTTTGCACCTTAAGTGACTGACCTGCATAACTTTATGCCTTCAGTTGTAATCTGGGACAGGAGATTTGTAAGAGTAGAAATCGGCTCCTTTATTGAGAGTCTAGCGCAGCTCATGCTTACCAATTTATGAAGCATTGCTGATAGCAGGTTACTGTATACGTTCTCATTGTTTGGGGTTTTTTATAGATTTTTTCCAAGGAGTTTGACACTAACATCTGTGTGAGATGAAAACTTGAGCAGATGATCTGCTGGCCTGATTTTATGTGACACTCTGCAGTCCTACGGTTGGGCCCCTTCCTTTTTTAAATTCATACTTTGAGTGGTAATTGCATATGTACTTGGGAGTTTATCAAATTGATTCCTCCCCCCGCCAACTTAAAATTAACACGGTAAATGCTGTCTTGTGCTGTGGCATAGAGCTCCTGGAAAAGCCCTGCTGACAGCAGGCAGGAATAAAGGCTGTGCTTGGGGGGTCAGTCTTTGTTGTACCCCGGAGATCTCTTGATAGCTTGTGAAATGATTCCCAGTTTTCTGTTGCAGATTATTCACTTTCTATTCTGGCTGAACATTCCTTGGAGTCATAGTCCAGTGCCATTAATTATTTCTACAGCAATGTGCTGTGTTTCGCTATTATATCTGCAACTTCACATTAAAAAAATCGACCTATTCTTGGTGTTTATTAGAGATTTTGTTCTCTGTTGTGACCTGCTAATAGAGAAGAATGTGAATAAAAATCTCACTCTATTAGCAAAATACTGCAGGTTAAGGTGAAATCGGGGTGAAGAGGGTAGTTGAAAAACAGGATTTGAAAAATTCTGGAGTTTGTTCTTATACTACAAAAAAGCATGTGGGATAGCTTAGAAACCTGACACTTCCATCCTAATTTGGTTTACACTTCCAAGAATTTTTGCTTTGTAAATCTTCCTTTTAACATATGTTATGTTTTCCATCTGTCTTCTCAGATATCTGAGATACAGAGAGAACGTAAATCTTTTATTTGGAAAACTGTCTTTAATAGAGATGTCTCAACAAATACTATCAAGTATTGTGCAGAACCATAGTGTGACTTAAAAGGAAACTGAAACTTCTATTGTCACTGGTAATTTGCAATCATAACTCAGAATCTAAATCTCTTAACATATACTCATCAAAAGCTTCACTTCATCTTGCCTTTCCTCCTTTCTTATTCACCACCATTGAGAAATAAGGATCTTACTTGAAACATTGGATAAATACACTATCTTTGATTTGTAAGAAACTTCACGTGTGTGTGTATATATTTTTATTTATACATACATAAGTGTGTAAAATAATTTCCTGCTTCTCTGAGGGTCATCTTTAATGCTGTGGGAACTTCCTCAGGAAGACAGCATTGTCAAAACGAGTTGCTCTTTCTAGGTGACATGCCTCCCAGTCTTTCAGGTAGACATTATTTCATTGCTGCTGTTGGACCTCTCCAAGGCAGACATCAGAGCTAGCTACTTTCTGTTGCACAGTGAGAGGGAAAGTGGAATATTAGATTCCAACCCCTGTCCGTGTGTTGCACCTGAAGAGCACGAGCTTGTCTCTCGCTCTGCCCAGCTTTACTGCTGCTGGTACTTTGATAGCTGTTCTAGTGGGTGTTGTTGATGACATATCTTCTGTGTCATCTCCTGTGTAGTTTCATCTAATGGAGCAAAGAAATGTGGAAGTTACCGAGAGACTTGAATTCAGTAAGTACTGAATGCAAATCTGGTTTGTAGTAGCTGTGAAGTTTTTTCCTAAGATTCATGAACTAAGGAAAGTATTAATGAGAATAATTTCAGTGAGATGAGGCTGTTCTGAATCAATACTTTAAACTAAAATACATTTGTGAAGGCACTGGTTTTTCTGTATTCAGTCAGTTACGGTTGGAAGCTTTTTTAGAAATATATAAAAATCATTAGTTTTAAGCGCGTTTCTGCTGTTGCTTCCTTATGCGCATTTGGTTTATTTTGTGTTGTATGTTCTTGCACAGCTGAATTTGAGTTGCCAAGCAAAGGACCCTTCACTTATAATTTGGTATAGAAGTAGGGAGGAAAAAGTGGCATTAAAACAAAGAGAACGGAAACACGCTTTTGTGCCTATTACACATCATAAAGGAGGACACAAGACTTGCCTGTTTCCTAGTAGTCTTGCGTAACACTTTTTTTGTTTGTTTCATAATATTACTTCAAGTACATATTAATCATTGCTATTTTAGTCTTTGCAGAATGGGCCTGTTCTGTGCTTCTGTTACAGAAGGTGCATGAAGGTGGGAACTTTCAGAGAATGACTTGTGTAGCTGAAGGGAGTGTTTAAGCAGCCTAAGCTAGAAGGCGATACTGAGCGTGGAGTTCTCGCCACCGATGCCGTCAGTCGTGTGGGGAGGATGGAGGACTGAACAATTTAAAATCTGAAACGCCTTGTGTTGACCTATGTATTTAATAAGAAGCCTATGCCAGAGAACATCACAGTTAAAGTTTGTTTGTCCAGATAATTCGCATCTTTGTACGTTATCTGCTGATTTTTTTTCCAGATGTGCAGTGAGGGTGTCACAGCCTTAATGTGAGCAGTGGATCTGCAGGTTGTGTGAGCTAACTGAAGGCATTCGCCTGCAAACACTCTGTTTTGGTACAGACAGTTTATTTCATGCTCCCTTAAGCAAGTGCCCAGTATTAATTACTGGATTTTTGGATGATTCCTCTTTAAAGAGTCATCCCAAACTTAAATGTTTTGTCAGCTGTTAAAATAAGGCAACAGAAAAGATGTATGTGTTTGTGATAGGATGAGAAGGAGCTCTTGCTTCCGTTAATGTGCTCCAAGAACCCTAAAATACTTGATCTTCATCAGCATGATGTTGTGAATGAGAAGCTGATGTTACCAGTGCGGTGGTCCCACAGTCTACGGGCAGATTGCTTGCCTCCTCTTCCTTCTGTACAGATTTCTGCTCTTACGGCAAAGAAAATTACTGAAGCCTTTTGGTCAGTAAGTGTGTGTAGCCTGATTGCCACATGCAATGTGACAATAGTCCTGTCTGTGTTGATGCTGCTGCTGGGTAGGATTTAAAGTTACTTGCAACAGCAGACAAAGCAATAGTGTCAAAATAGCAAAGACACCTTGGGAAACAATTAAGAGGAAGAATGGTTATGGAGAGGCCCTGTAGGACTAGAGGAAAGCAAAGTCAATCTATCATTTGCCATCCGATGCTTCCAAGAACAGACCAGAGTGAACACTGTTGTTGGGCTCCTTCTGCTGCACGGTTTGGGGGTTGTTTTGGTTTTATTCCCCTCTGGCATCTGGGAAGAGATAAGAGATTAGCATTCTTATCTGAATGCATTTTTCGTATTTGTTTCTGTATATTAACTTTGGTACCAGGTGCATTTAATGTGCCCTTACATACTACTTTGTTTTTAATAGTGGAACATTCAAGTAATCTGTGATAATTTGTTGTTGTTGTAATGGAAGGGTGGTAGAAGTACATCTGAAAACAGGGATTATTCCTGAAAGAAGCTAGTATCTCAGGTTTTTCTGGACCTTCAACACATTGTATTTTCATTATGAGCACAGCAAAAGAGAGATGGCAGAGACAATTTGGGTAAGTACAGTAGAGAGAAACTTGAGGTTATGACATTGTGATGCACAACATGTAAGTGGAAAGAGAGGCCAGGAACTAAGCTCGGTGTAATCAAGGAAGGATCTCAGTTTATACCATTCTCTTTTCAGGGAGGTCAGAAAGAAGTCAGGGGCAGAACAGTTGGTCTTTCCTGTATCGGGTAGTTATTGTTACCACTCACATTAGTTGTGGTATAGGGGATATAGATACGTGCATTTTCCTTATCCTGACTTGTGTGTCTGGTGTTCGGGCTGGTGTCAGGAGCATTTTTTAAACTGAATCAATAATACTGGTAGTATTGCAGTAGAGGTTAGAAGAGAACGGATTGTTTTTTGTTAGCTTCTTGATTTATTTGCTCTGTGTAACGAGCTTCAGTTTTGAAAAGTTACTTAGTTGCTGAAGTCTTACAAAAATGGATTGGGGGAGATTTTAGGAGCTTGAAGCTACTTTAACTTAACTAGATTCTAAGCTGATAGTGTCCTTTTTGGTTATTGGGATGCACAAAATGGATCTAATTTAATTGATTTTAGGAACTGTGTCACTGCTTAGTTGCATGTCTGTACCCTGAATGGTATTCATCTGATGGAGAATCATGCTTTGCCAGAAGACAAGTGGCAAAGGAAGTGTGGTAGAACGAATGCCTCCTCCTCAATCTCCCTATCCCTAAAATCCCAGCCACAAGAAAGCAAGAGAAGGCAAGTGTTAGACCCATTTTCAAAGGACAATACAGGCAACGACAGGTGGGTCAGCGTCCCTTCCATCAGTGGGAAGATCATGGAGGAGCTGGAGTGAATTTAGTGAAGGGCTACCAAGGAGGTCAGGGGGCTGGAGCACTTGCCCTTTGAGAAGAGGCTGAGGGGCTGGGCTACAGACCTGATGTCCCTTCCAACCTGAGTAGCTGTGAGTCTGTAAGCAAGAAAGCACTGTGATACTTATTCTAATGACTTTCCTAGAGGCAAGTACTTAGAATGCCTAAAGGCGAGGCTTGTTTCTGTGTATCGATATATTTGAATTTTGACCAGTCCACTGACTTAATGAGCAAACCAGACTGTATTTCTTTCTTGTCCTAAATGCAAGTAGTTCAAAAGATTAGGCAGAAAGAAATTTAGTTAAATATCCAAATATCTTATTATGCAAGCCATAACTTGTTGGGACTCATCCAGATGTCTGCTATTGGATCTCTCGTCTCCCCCTTACCCTCCTCCATCCAGCCTTTAGGGTCTCCTTGGCCCAGCCAGGTCCCTCATTGCTGTTTTTCTGAGCCTGGTTGTTAAACATCATGTTCTGAAAAAGTGATGCTCCTCTTCTGAAAGTCAAGGTCGGGTGCATGTCAGTTTGCAATCTTTCTGTGTGTCTCATTAGGTTAAGATGCTAATGTTAAGTTTCCTTACTGGAAATCTTATTTTTTCTATGAATGCATTGTTTAATTGCTCTAAAACATTAAATGCACCAATTGTCTTTTATGAAACAATAAATTATAGAATCCTCAAACCTCAAAAGGAGGTTGGAATGGATGTGGTAATTGCTGACTGCACCAAACAGTATGGCTATTGAGTTGAGTTACCTGACATCGAATTTTAGGGAATGGCTGGAGCTCTGAACTGTTGAGGCTTTGTCTGCTGGGGTCTGGCATGATTGAAAGAAGCCTTACAAAACAAAATTGGGCTCACTGAAATGTAACAGCTATGTTGGCATGAAAGAAAGGCACGGTGAAAATACTGCTTGTGTAGTGGGACTGCAGTGTGACTTCAGTGTCTGCTCCATGAATGGGCAGCCAAAGTTTGGGACAGGAAAACTCCCAGTCATGTTTCAAGTGGAGATTATGCCGTTAAAAAATGAAAATGAATTTGATAGTTCTTCACCTGCTTGCTCTGTTATACGTTTGAGATAGTAAATCATGTAAAGAAATACCTTAGAATGTTTGTTGCCTCTTTAGGCTGAGCTAAAGGGAAAAAAACAGTGACATTGAAACAGGTTAATTGATTGAATATGTATATTAAGAAAGAATCTCCTGATAACAGTTGCAAATAGTCATACAGATGAAAATGTTCTGCCTGAGAAGACAGCAGTTTTTTTTTCTTCTGAGAATGCTTGGAAGAAAACAACATCTTTTTTTATTATGGTTGCTGAAAGTGTTGTCCAGGAAGGCAGAAAACTGTGACATTTAAGCTCATAAAACTGAAATGAGGAGAGTGTGTGTCTCAAGTGCGGTTATCTTCTATGTGTGAAAATAGATACTCAAAGAACGCAAAATTCTCAAGTTGGAAAAGGAGCCCTTTGGAAAGAGTGGGGGTGTTGTAGTTGCCTAGTGCTTTCTCCAAACCTTCTGAAAGACATGTTTTCTCTGTTTTTTTGGCTCTTTTCTGTTAAGAGGCCATTTGGTTTTACGTAACAGATAATGAAAGGTGTGAGGTTTAGGATCGGAAGTGCTGTGTGAGAGACGAGATGCTACTGAGGTGGGTCTCCATAGTCAGCTCTACTGCTTCCTGAACACTGAAATCAGACGTAAGTGCCTTATTAGTTAAGGGAATCTATCCTCTTTTAAAATAAAGACCCCTTTTTCTGTTCTGTTGCATAGAATCATAGAATCACTTAGGTTGGAAAAGACTTTTAAGATCATCAAGTCCAACCGTTAACCTAACACCGCCAAGTCCACCGCTAAACCATGTCCTGAAGTGCCACGTCTACACATCTTTTAAATACTTCCAGGGATGGGGACTCATCCACTTCCTTGGGCAGCCTGTTCCAGTGCTTGACAACCCTTTCGGTGAAGAAATTTTTCCTAATATTTAATCTAAGCCTCCCCTGGTGCAACTTGAGGCCATTTCCTCTCATCCTATTGCTTGTTACTTGGCAGAAGAGACCAACACCCACCTCACTACAACCTCCTTTCAGCTAGTTGTAGAGAGCAATAAGGTTTCCCTTGAGCCTCTTTTTCTCCAGGCTAAACAACCCCAATTCCCTCAGCCACTCCTCGTAAGACTTGTGCTCTAGACCCTTCACCAGCTTCGTTTGCCTTTCTCTGGGCATGCCTCAGCACCTCAATGTCCTTCTTGTATTGAGGGGCCCAAAACTGAACACAGTATTCAAGGTGCAGCCTCACTGATGCTGAGTACAGGGGGGACGATCACTTCCCTGGTCCTGCTGGCCACACTGTTCCTGATACAAGCCAGGATGCCATTGGTTGCCTTGGCCACCTGGGCACACTGCTGGCTCATGTTCAGCTGGCTGTCAGCCAGCACCCCCAAGTCCTTTCCTGCCGGTCAGCTTTCCAGCCACTCTTCCCCAAGCCTGTAGCATTGCATGGGGTTGTTGTGACCCAAGTGCAGGACCCAGCACTTGGCCTTGCTGGACTTCATACAGCTGGCCTCGGCCCATCAATCCAGCCTGTCCAGATCCCTCTGTAGAGCCTTTCTACCCTCAAGCAGATCAACACTCCTGCCCAAGTTGGTGTCATCTGCAAACTTATTGAGGGTGCACTCGGTCCTCTCATCCAGATCATCAATAAAGATATTAAACAGAACTGGCCCCAGTACTGAGCCCTGGGGAACACCACTTGTGACAGGCCGCCAACTGGATTTAACTCCATTCACCACAACTGTTTGGGATTGGCCATCCAGCCAGTTTTTTACCCAGCAAAAAGTATACCCATCCAAGGTAGGTAGGCATGCTAGGTAAGCAGCAGGTTTGAGAGACGGAGCAGGTACAAAGCTCAGTAATTGGAGTGGGACTCCTCAGTGTAGATATTTTTTTGAGCGTTGTTTCAGATAACTGTATGTAAAAGCAAAGGAATCTCTCGTGGTTTGGGGGTTTTTCTTTTTTTTTTTGACTCTTGGTAGCCGCCGTTGACTTTGAGAAATAGATGAAGCATTGAGAATGGGATCAATTATGTTCTTCTTGTGAGGATGAGGAGTCTGAAGTTACTTTTCATTTTGTTACCAGTAGAAATGGGCTGCATTCTTATTATGGCAGATTTTTATGTGTATAAATACATTTATTATTTTTATAACCACCAAGACAATCTTATTTTTATGGATTTGTTGCATACATGCTCAAGTAGACTTTTGTTTTCTGTTGTATTTTACAACTGTTGTAAAATGTGCCTTGGGTGGATGTTTTTAACGTACGTGACTGATTAAAATATAAAAGCAGGAAGATTAATCATTGCCTTAACATGTGAATACTCTGTGAATTTTTACATGGCCGCTGTCCTAAGCTGTTTACCTGCTTTCTATTTTCCTGCTGGCAGAGCTGTAAACTTTCCATGCCTAACCTTAAAGTATAGCCTTCTTACAGGAGCTTAAGAGTGGTAGATTATTTTAGGTTTTAAGAGACAGTATTCCCAAATGCTTTCTTCACTCTCTTTGTAAACTGCAAAAACATTTCCAGTCCTTGGCTCTGGCAAGACTGTTAAAGAGTCCAGCCAGCCAAACAAAAAAAATTCGGGCACTTATACTCCCAACATCCCATTTTGAAATACAACTGGAAAAAACTACTCTTCTTTTTTTTAAGCCACAGCAACATCTTCCCCCTCCACATTTTGTCACTTCTTCTCTGCCCCTGGCCCCACGTGTGCACACACACACAAATGCGTATCTTTTGTTCATGAAATATTAACAATTTGAGTGCAGAAGCTTGGAAAAACACCGTTCATGGGATTTACAAAAGTTGTCTGAACAAGCGCTGTAAACCTTGAACTTCTGAGCGAGCTGGGGTGACGAGAGCAGTTTAACAAAGGCGAAGCTTCAGCCATGGGCCCTGTGTCACCACCCTTTGTGACGTGCAGGCAGATGGCTTTGGTTGTGCTCCAGGCTGCAGCCACCACTGCCGCCGTCTGTGGCAGAGCCTTCTGGCACACAGGGAGAGGGGCTGCGCTGCAGGGACCTGGACGCCGGGGACTCGCTTCTGGCCAAACAGGGCTTGGCGCCGAAAACAGGCGGTGGGGTTTTCATCAGAGTGGGGTTAGAGATGGATGGACAGTTAAAAATAGTGACGTCTTAGAAGAAGGAAAGTAGAACCAAAATATATATAGGAAGAGACACAAGCATAGCGAGTGTCAAGTGGTTGTGTGGGAAAGAGGAGGAGAGGTGAAGCAACCGCTGAAAGGAATGTAGCTGAAGGTACACCAGGAATTTCTGTAAAAGACAAGCTGAAAAGGTGAATTAAACAACTGAAGGGAAAGGCAGCAAGTAAGAGAGAAATTAATAATACTTTAATGAACCTAGCTAACAAAAATGTTAGTTTGTTACTTCCCTGCTTGAAAGGGAATAGGTCTGCTCCTGAGCTGTGATGTATTTTGTCGCGGCCAACGTTGTGCAAGCCTGGAAGAATTCTTCAGAGCTTATTGACTTAAGTAGGTAATGATGGCAAAGTGTAGGCCCCTAAAGGACATGCTGCTGTGAGTGCCTCAAAACAGGCAGAATTTAACATTTTTGTGCATGTTTACTGTGACTGTTTATATAATTCACTGGTCATTGCAACACATCTAAAATTTTTCATTCCTGTTTCTTCCATTAGGTTGAATTGAAAATTCAAATGCTGATGAAATTCATTGTATTTAAATGTACTGAAATGTGATGGTAATAGCTTTGTGATACAGGTTGAGTGTTGTTTGGTTTTTGTTGTTTCTTTTCAATGCAGTCAGTGTGGTCCAGGCTGTCACTTGCTGGACAACGTTATGCCACTTTTGCAACCTGTGTCTTGCACCAACTTTTTGTGGTTGAAGAGTGAATTAAACTTTAAAATAATGAAGCTTTTGGGATTCCTGTCCTTAGAAAAGAACTTTTGTTTGCTCTAACCTGGTTTGTCTGTTGCTCACTGTGAGAGACCAGGGTTTTTCAGGGCTGGCTTGGGGGAAGGCAGAATAAAGTTTTCACACATTTCTGTTATGTTACAATAAAAAATGGTTGGTTTAGATCACATCCTTGGACTGGAAGACTTTTCTGAGATGTGCTGCATGTTTGAACAACTGCTCTGATGAATTGAGAGTAGTCTGCTTACATGTTTATTAATATTGCTCTATGCACTTGTCCTTACGTCTTCAAATATAACTTTCATTTTCACATGGAAGTCCCTATATACAGTCAAGTAACTTTCTGTTCTTAGTTGCATACCAAAATAACATTGTTACGCAGTCGTGGCTTATGATGTGCAATAAAACATTTTAATGAACCTGAGCTGCTCCTTTTTAAAAAAAAAAACAAAACAAAAAACCAAACAAACAAAAAAACCCCACCACTTTTTATCAGTTTGGATGTTACAGCCGGGCAGGGGAATTCCTTCAACTGGCTTAATGAAGATTTGATTGTTTTATTTTGCTTATCTGGAGAGTGTGTGGATTACCTCCTGTCAATATTGGGCATGATAAATGAGGGCTGGGCACTTAGAGAGCAATTTGAATTACTTGAGCTGTTCAGGGATCAAGAAGTGACGTGATTCAAGAGGCATTATGAGGAGAAAATGCTGAATGCCTTTCGGGATCTCCTGAGGTAGTGGATCATGGTACAAATCAATGACTAGAAACTGATATTGAGCACATTTGTATGTGAGACGGGGATCAAACTACCAAAGAAGTAGCTGTCTTTTGATCAAGCTTCGAAGCCTAGCTGGAAGATGTTCTGTGGCCATATGCAAACATAAACTACTAAGTTGAGGTAGGATTGCTGGGTGAAAGGCAGTGGCCTGGGATTATGTAATAGGTTGGAGAAGGAGATGTAATCGCTCTTTTGGGAGAGTAAATCAATAGGAAAAAAAATCTCTTTATATTTCTGCCACCTTCTTTTAGCCAAAACAAGAGAAATTTAGGAGTTAGGTTAGATCGTTGTATTCATGCTGCCTTAGTTTCTTAAGTTTGGTACAACATTTTGTCAAAAGTCTTGCAAAAAAACCTTACTGGCCAGTGTTCTACCCTGTATGGTTGTATGTGCACAATGTGTGTCAATGACTATGCTTTCTGAAAGACTCTGGAGTTCATGTCATGGGGACCCTTGCTTGCTTTCTGGCAATATTGAGTCTTGGGTGAAGATGTACCTTAATGCATGTCATTGTTTACGACTAGTGCAAAGCAGTGTAGATGAATATTTTAGTTACTTGTTTGTCACGTCTCTCACCTGTGTTTCTGTTTTAACTTCTAGATTTTGGATCTTTGTTTGACTTGGAAAATGATCTTCCTGATGAGCTGATCCCCAATGGCGAGTTGGGCCTTTTAAACAGCAGTGGGAACCTTGTTCCAGATGCAGCTTCCAAACACAAACAACTTTCTGAACTTCTAAGGGGAGGCAGTGGCTCTTCCTTAAACCCAGGAATTGGAAATGTGAACTCAAATAGCCCTGTCCAGCAGGCAGTTGGTAGTCAAGTTCAAGGGCAGCCGAACAGTGCTAGTATTGGTAATCTGGGTGCTATGGGTAAGAGCCCTTTAAACCAGGGAGACTCTTCTGCTTCAGGCCTGGCAAAGCAAGCAGCCAGCACCTCCGGACCTACCACACCTGCATCACAAACTCTGAACTCTCAAGCACAAAAACAAGTGGGGATGGTGACGAGCACCCCTGCAACATCACAAACTGGACCTGGGATATGTATGAATACTAATTTCAGTCAGACACACCAGAGCCTTCTCAACAGTAATTCTGGTCACAGTTTAATGAATCAGCCTCAGCAAGGACAAGGGCAGGTAATGAATGGATCTCTTGGGGCAGCTGGAAGAGGAAGGGGAGCAGGAATGCAATATTCTGCCCCTGCCATGCAGGGGAATGCAGGCAGTGTGCTGGCAGAGACTTTAACCCAAGTATCTCCACAGATGGCTGGTCACACCGGACTGAACACAGCACAGACAGGAGCAATGACTAAAGTATGTACATATGATTTAATATGTTCTATTTATTGCACTTGTTTTTTCTCCATACAGGTGTTTAGAAAACGTGGTAGATCCTTTTCTGGAACAGACCTAAAGAATGCACTTTCTTGAGTCTGTAGTTATCTGTTTCAGTCACCAGTGATACCAGGAAAGCAAGATAATTGAAACAGTATTTCTCATGTAATCAGAAATGAAAGCACTTGTTGAAAAACACATCCTTGAAGTTGAAAGTTCGATAGTACCTTAGCAGGGTGAATTAGAAAAGAGTAGCATAATCCTGCAAAAAGTAGCAGATGATTACTTCTGTGCAGGATCTCAATTTAGCTGACTGACAACAATATCTTCTAAAGCAATGTGAGAACTGTTAGAGAAATATTTGTAGATTGAAGGGAGAGGTGTAGCAATTGGTCCTCTTGTCAAGGACCACTGTCAACAGCTGTGCAGTGAATGTTTTTCAAATATAGAGGAACTGATCTGAAAACATTAAATTTTGTGTAGATTGCCAAACTAATGCAAACTCAGCGAAAAGGAAGGACAGTGTCTGGGAAAGAAGTCTAATTCAGTGGCCATTGCAGATCGGGGCAGGGAATATATACACCTGGAAATATCTGCAGTCATGGGGCACTGCTCTGGTCCCTGCTTGATATAGTCATTGTTTTTTAGTTCTTTGTTTTCCAGGTGTGATCTTAGAGAAGTGTTATGTTGCTGCTCCTCCTGTCTTTCAGTAGGATAGCAGTGTGCCTCATCTCTTGTCTCATCTGTGTTGCTTTGGTCCAGTTCCTTCCTGAGACTTTGATGGCAAACCCATCCTGTTCTCATATGTAGAAAAATATAGTTTAATCTCTGATATTTTATCTAGTCATACATCACTAGTCATTATCGTTGTAGTTTATTAACATGTGTTAATTCATTAATGTGTTAGCAATCATGGAAAAAATTGCCTGACATAGAAGAAATCACGTTCTCTGAAGAAATACTGACATCATTGTGGAGTACTGTATAGTTAATTTTAATTTCTGAAAATAAAAATATAAAAGGCATTCTCTCGGCACTGAAGGAGATCCCTTTGCTTAAGGAAGAGATGCTTGTGGTCTGAGTGAAGGTCATGTGAATGTGGATATAGCTGTCTCCAGCCTCTGAATCAGCTAAATTTGTCGTGTGGAGGGGATTGGTCTGCACAGAAAGAAACTCAGCTTATCTTTAATTTGTTTTTCTTTGAAATCTGTGGAAAGAGTGACAAATTCTAATTATCCGGCTTATTTCTGTAAACTTACGGTTATCTAAGTTCTTAGGAGTAGATTTTTCCTAGCCACTATGCAGTTATGTGATGAAACTACTGGGTTTTTTATGTGAACTAACTCAAGTAGAATTACCCCAAAGCAAAGGGACTTGCCTAAGGTCTTCATCTGATGGAGTATGTATGAACCTGGTGGCGGAGGTTCTGTGATGTCTTGGTTTCTTTTAAACAAACTCACCCCTGGTAAGGAATAGGCCAGCACTCGGACAAATTCCATTTTTCAAGGACTTCAGTCTTAGTCTGATGCCAGCTGCAAATGGGATTCACCAGTTCAGGAAGGTGACCTGGACTTTCTCAGTTAGCATATGTTCGAGAACTAAAGTAAAAGTTAATTTGGACAAGGAATAAGTTGCAAAAGAAGAGTGGAAGCATTCTTCTTAGCGAATCATTAGGTAGTCCTTGTATGCAGTGCTGTGCTTAGCACTGGTGATGTATTTCCAAAACACTAGAGCAAAATTAGTGCCTTCAGAAGTCCTTAGACACAAAGTTGCTTGAAGAAACTGAAAAGGTAGGACTATTTAAGGACAGACCATAAGTGATAAAATGGTGCTTTTGTGAAGGTGCTAGCGCTTAAGAGAAAACAATTTTAAACACTTGGCCAACTTGGAAAAAATAGAAAAGTGGGTGTTTTCCAGGACTCTTATCTCATGTTGAAGAAGATGAAGCTTAAAAACATGGTGGTTTTTTAAAAAAGTTTTACTTTATATGCATCTTNGACAAGCAGAAGCATTCTCTATTTTTGCCATTCTCCTTAATAGGCATTTGAGGATTGGCATCCTCTTCCAGTCTCTTCCCACCCCCAGTTTATTGTCCTAATAGGATTATCAACTGTGATTGTGTTTTAGCTTTTTCTCTTACTGATGCTCCACTTCTGATGAAAGCTTTTAAGAAAAGGAAAGAAACATTTCAGTGAGTTTGTTCTTCTGAAACTGAAATTTCTGATGAAGGAGAATGTGGGTTAGTTTGTTTTTTCACCTCCTGTTGCCTGATGTTTACCACTTAATGTATACAGCTTAAAAGATTTGAAGAGCAGCAATAAAATTGGTGAGGCAGCTGATCTACCTAATAGCGAATGTGCCTAACTTGACTAAACGGATTAAAATGTAGCTGCCATCAGACTTGAAGAACTGTATCAAGGCTGGAAGCAAATTCTCTAGGTGGTGACTGTAGCAATATATCTTAAAGGAAAGAAAGAGGTGTGAAATACAAATACAGCAAAAAACCTAAAAGAACTTTTAAACCAAGATTTTCTCATTATGTTTAAAATAAGTGATGTGCATCGCTGATTAACCTCATTCAGGTATGGCTCAGAAGCCCATTTTTCTCAATTCATTGTGTTTATATGCATGATATGCATATATGCATGATGTTTATATGCATGACCCTTTATGGTTTGGGACCAGTTTTGTTGGGCAAGACCTTGCTTCCTTGATGGTTTGTTCTAATCCTTTTTTAGTAAATGACTAATCAAGGAAAGTCCATTGCTTTTTCTGTTTTTCTTTCTTGTGGTATGTTTTTATAAGCATTCTTTCTAGTAAGAGAAAAAGAACAAGAAAAAAAAAATCCAGAATCTGATCTCTTCACCTGCTCTCAGAAATAACTGGGATTCGTTTAATCTGGATTCATTTCATCACAGGCCAATATTGTTAATTTTGAGCTGGACTTGCCATTTTAAGGCAGTTTTTGAAAGAATGAAAAGTATGCCAGAAATGAGCATGGTAACTCAAGCTCATGATGCATGTGCTTGCATAAGCTGAAGGT
>VYZW01000046.1:4258-24245 GCA_013401315.1 Balaeniceps rex
GAGCAATACAGCAGTAAATCAGACTCTACTATTCTAAGTTACTTGTACGGAGTCACAAGCTAAATTCACTGTGATATAACCAGGAATATGTGTGTGGGAGGGTGTTTTAAAGGGGCTCTTCAGTGAGAGCCATCAATCTTTCTGATTGCACTTACCTCTGCTCCACAGCACACTCTGCAACCAAAGGAGAGCTTCAGAGAGTGCTTTCATAGAGCATCCTTGTCTCCTCAGAACAAAGAAGCTGCTGCAGAAAAAGGGTGATTTCATTTTATGAAATCTCTAGGCAGGTTAATTTTACCCACTCAGGCTCATTCTCTCACAGCCTCCTTTCACTCACTCTCATGTCCATGTACTTTACAAGCCCCTAAATGTGTGTGCCCAAGTGGTCTGGCCATGATCAGTTGTGTGCAACAGGGAAGACAAAAGGGTCTGCCTGTTGAGGCTTCACATCTTTTCAGTTGCTCTTGACTGGTGATGACAAAGTAGTTTTCTTTTATATTCTTTAGGAGTTACAGTTGTTACAGGGTAGCCCTTTGCTTCAGAATTGCAGGTACTTGACTGCACAAATCATAGGCAGGGTTGCTGCTTATTGTCTGCCTGGCCTTGTTTGAAATACATTTTTGAAATATACACAACTTTATGGTTATCGCCTGTTTTCCCATGGTGTTGACACAAAAAGGAATGGCATATGTGACGTGCTGTAACCTCGCTGCCCCCATCCTGTGGCCAGAAAGCAGGGTCTTCCCCTAACAAGGCATCTCTGCTGGGCTCTCGGCAAGCCTTTGGGGACTGAATAAACATCGTGTTCCTCAACTTGACTGATGGGGAACAGTCACTGCCGATATAGGTCAGTCTTTTAACACTCACAGCAATCTCAATATTTTTTAAAGTCTCTTAAAGCATAGCTTACCCTAAAAAAATAACACCAAAAAGGGAAATCTTCCCAGTGTCTCTCTATGGTGAGTAGTTTTGGGTCCTTGATTGATAGTGGACTTGATTTTTTTAAAAAAGTTGTTTTTTCACTAGTGCTACAAATGTATACAACCAGAGGCAAAGAGCATGTCAAAAGGGTTTTTTAGTATTATTTTAGACAGTTTTTAATAAGATTTGAGCAAAAATTTAATACTGAAGGCAAACTAAATCTGAAGTGCTATTTATGACTCTTTACTACATGTTCAAATGGTCACTTCCACTGCTTGTATTTCTGGCCTTAAATTATTCCATGAATGTCTTTAAGTTTTTCAATTCTATTTGTTTCATGTTAACTGCCATTTGCTAAAGCTAAAATTTAAAATAATTTGTTTTATTAATTATATGGCTGTATGATTGTCACAGCCTCCTATTAAAAAATACAGAAAGCATGCTGAATTACTCTGGTTACAATTTACATAATGTTTTCACTGCACTCACCGTTTGAAGAATCGTGATTTGTTTGGAAACCTCTTTATGTGGATGTATCGAAGCATCTTATCTGAAGTTAACCATGTAGAAATTGATTGTTTAATTGAATAAAAGATGCAAAATTTTGATCAGGATTCCTCACTGGAGAAATACGAAATGTCTGAAACATTGTTGATCACTGGACTGGCTGAAGTAAAGCAACCAGGTTTTCTTACTGCTTAAACTGAAGCCAAGGTCCCACGGTCGCTGGTATGGGATTTGTCTGCTACCAACACACTTAGAAAGGCAAATGTGCTTTGGATTAGATAGAGGCAAAGAACCACATTTTTGTTAGTTATAAACCATCTACAAATTATTTCAGACCAAATATTGCCTTCTGTCCCATAACTTTCATAAAGGCATAAAGCTGGCATTAACTGTTGGAGCCAAGTTAACAAGATCTACAGTCTGTGAGAAACGTCCCCAACCACACAGAAAAGACAGTTTTGATCATTTAATGTCATAAATCTGATCCTATCCCTGCATTTAAAAAGTACACGTGGGTATTATGTGTCCCAAACCTAGTGATTAATTACTTTGATGATGAGATCTATCTTGTGCACTACTTTTGACCTTGTGATGGATAGGGAGTGAGATAGGCTCTACCATCAGGAGAAATTAAGATATGAAGGATGTTATCATATGCACTTTCCTATATAATATATACTCCTTTAAGAAATGTAGATAAATAAAAAAGTCACAGTTTTCAGATACTCTGCAAACATGCTTGTCTGCTGCCATAACACAGTGGAACATCCAAAATAAGCATCATTCTGGTTTTGGCTGCATCCAGAGGAGAGGTCAAGCACATTCTTGGGCATGTGCCTCAGCTAAGAGGCACTCTTGGCTCCTGAGCTTCTGCAGCTCCAAGAACAGAAAGGCCTCACTTTGCCCCAAGCCATGATTTTCTTTGAAAACAATGTGGGTAAATTCTGTAATAAGAGAGACAGAGGAATACCTGCCAAGTGTTCAGTGTGCTGCTCCCTCCACATGATTTATCATTTGCTCTACTTACAGCTTAACCATCAGGCAGTTTGCTACTGTCTAAGCCCCTGACTTGTCTAGAAACTGGAAAACATTAGCCACACAATCTGGGTCTGATACAAATGAAGCAGAAGGCAGCATTTTCAAAATGCTGAAGTCCCAGCCTTCCAAGTTCTCAATCACGTGTACCTTTTCCAGTCTCACTTTGGTGAAGTTGAATTTTTTCCCCCCATAAAGCCACTTATTTTCCACAGATTGATCATATTCCACCACCGAATGCTTTTCCTACATGCATGCACCCTGGGGTATCATGCGAACCTCAAGCAAAAGCAATGACAAGCACAAGTCTGTGGGACCCTACAGAGACCTCTGATCTACAGCTGGTGGAGAATTTCCTGACTACTTCTGAGGTGCATGGAAGAGGCTAATTTGTTGAAAACAGCGTTTCCCAAAAACTCTCACTGAACTACACACAGAGTTTGGCTAGAAATCTGTCACAGCTTCTGCCAGTGCATTGTCTCACAGATGCTGGCTGGCCTGTCTTTCCCTGATTCCAGGGCAGTCTCACTATGTGCCATGCCATGCCCTCGTGTGGGAAAACACAAGTTTTTGCTGTTTTTGTGCCAAAACCATATCTGCCACAGGGTTTGGAAGCCCTGATATTAGAAGAGCTATGTAGCAAGGTGTCTGGGAGACCCACAAATCCCAGACCAAGCCGGCTTCCCCTCCATCTGGAGGAAGCAGTAGAAGGCTGGACACCTTTGCAGTTAAGCTGGTGGGCTGCAAAGCTCCTCGCTCATTTGTTGCTTCTTGTGGCTTCAGGACTCCATCTCCTGACAGCACCAATAGGGTGCCATAACTGGCCTGGAAACTCCACACAGCAAGCTCAAAGATTTGATTTCACCTTTTAAAGATTTGAATTAAATATTGTCATTTATTTAAAAAACCCTTCAAAATACACTTTTCTTTTTCCCCAAAAAGGTAGGAAATACTCAGAATTTTAGAACTTTCTGAAGAACATGATCTTCTGATTACTGACTAACATTGGACCAAATGAATGACAGTTCAGCACCATTCATTCCACCAGCAACATGTAGAGGAGGAAGGGGAACACCCTTCCTCCCAGAGACTAGGACTAAGCCAACAGATATTGCTGCCCTTCCATAGCCTCTGCCATAAAACTACAGATAAAGGGAAAGAGAAGAAGAGAGAGAGAACAATCCTCGTGGGTAAAAAAAGAGTTTTACTTGAGTAGAAAGGTCAGCGTTTGAAGCTTGAGAGAAGCTCATTGCCTTTCAGTAAGAAAACCCTAACAGTCTCCAAAATCAAACTTTTTTTTTTTAAACAATTCTGAATGTCATGGATTTCACAATGCAAAGTCCTGATTCTTTCTGCTGTGCTCTAAACAAGCTCCTCTAACACAGGCTTTGGTTTTTTTTCACTAGAGGTTGAATCTCTGGTAAGTGCTTTTTTTCATTCTTCCCAAGGCCATTTTTGTTTGCAGTAAGATGAGAATTAACTTACAAGGTAGCAGCCCGCAAACTTTGCAGACAGTGATCTTTAAATAGGATTCTGATGAATTCACAGAGGATTGGAATGAAACACCACAAAAGATTTACCTTGAAAAGCTCTAGTTTCTTAAACCAGTTTTCCCAGAGTACGTTTACAGTAGCTGTCACCAAAGATAGCTCATTGCTGATGAGCCTCAAATGAGCACTTCAAGTCCATGAGACAGAAGGTGCATAAGCAATCACATTAATGCTATCTAACTGAGCTAAATAGCATAAGACAATTTTAATTTACATGCTGACAAGAGCTAAATTGCAGGATTCACCTATAGCAAAAATAAATCAGATGGTGATCATTGCTTTTGCTTTTCTTAAATTACCATCTGCCAAGTACACCATAAAAATTCTGGTCACCTAAAGAAAAACATATTCCAAAGCTAAATGTCATCATTACTTTGAATTACTGTGACTTATGATACAGAAAGCAATATTTGGTAGCCTCTGGCAGAACAGTGGCCTTTTCACAGTTATCTGCAAGAAACAGTAATAGTGTTGATAAAATATGATACATTTTTGTAATGTCACAGGCTTTCAAATACTTGGAAAAAAATCCCTGATAACAGATGGAATGTTTTTTGACATTAAAATAAAAATTAAAAATTCTTTTCTGTTAAATATTCTGGCTTTATGATATTAACACAAATTAGAAATGGCTGGTAGTTTTCACTGTGTACATTGCTGTGCATAAAGGTCTCTTATATAACGTGTCAGGATGTTGAGCTGTATAGTATAGCACCACTGACACAGAAGTAACATTACCTATATACATATTTTTAATGCAGCTGCTCCAAGGAGCTCTAAAAAAAAAAATGCCCATAACACTCTGTGAGGTCAAGCAGTAGCAACACTTTCCTTCCAGAAAGGAATAGATCTCCCTGGGTCCGAGTCCTTCGCTTCTGATAAACCTGCTCGCAGCTGAAGATCATAGAATCTTAGAATCATTTAGGTTGGAAAAGACCTTTAAGATCATCAAATCCAACCATTACCCTAGCACTGCCAAGTCCACCACTAAACCATGTCCCTAACCGCCACATCTACATGTCTTTGTTTAAATACCTCCAGGGATGGGGACTCAACCACTTCCCTGGGCAGCCTGTTCCAATGCTTGACAACCCTTTCCATGAAGAAATTTTTCCTAATATCCAATCTAAACCTCCCCTGGCGCAACTTGAGGCCATTTCTTCTTGTCCTATCACTTGTTACTTGGGAGAAGAGACGGACACTCACCTCGCTACAACCACCTTTCAGGTAGCTATAGAGAGTGATAAGGTTTCCCCTCAGCCTCCTTTTCTCTAGGTTAAAAAATCCCAGTTCCCTCAGCTGCTCCTCATAAGCCTTGTGCTCTAGACCTTTCACCAGCTTCGTTGCCCTTCTCTGGACACGCTCCAGCAACTCAATGTCTTTCTGGTACTGAGGGGCCCAAAACTGAACACAGTACTCGAGGTGCGGCCTCACCAGTGCCGAGTACAGGGGCACGATCACTTCCCTACTCCTGCTGGCCACACTATTTCTGATACAAGCCAGGATGCCATTGGCCTTCTTGGCCATCTGGGCACACTGCCGGCTCATATTCAGCTGGCTGTCATCCAACACC
The DNA here is from genome assembly GCA_013401315.1 of Balaeniceps rex. Lineage (NCBI taxonomy): Eukaryota > Metazoa > Chordata > Aves > Pelecaniformes > Balaenicipitidae > Balaeniceps > Balaeniceps rex. The sequence goes on from VYZW01000046.1 coordinate 9,845, forward strand.
CCTACGTCCTTTTCTGCCAGGCATCTTTCCAGCCACTCATCCCCAAGCCTGTAGCATTGCATGGGGTTGTTGTGGCCCAAGTGTAGGACCCGGCACTTGGCCTTGCTGAACCTCATGCAATTGGCCTCAGCCCATTGATCCAGCCTTTCCAGATCCCTCTGTAGACTCTTCCTACCCTTGAGCAGATCAACACTCCCACCCAACTTGGTGTTATCTGCAGACTTACTGTGGGTGCACTGGATGCCCTCGTCCAGATCATTGATAAAGATATTAAACAGAACTGGCCCCAGTACAGAGCCCTGGGGAACACTGCTTGTGGCTGGTCGCCAACTGGATTTAACTCCATTCACCACAACTCTTTGGGCCTGGCCATCCATCCGTTTTTTTACCCAGCGAAGAGTATGCCCTTCCAAGCCAGTTTCTTTAGGAGAATGCTGTGGGAAATGGTGTCAAAGGCTTTAATAAAGTCTAGGTAGACAATATCCACAGCCTTTCCCTCATCCACTAAGCGGGCCACCTTGTCATAGAAGGAGATCAGGTTAGTCAAGCAGGACCTGCCTTTCATAAACCCACCGCTGACTGGGCCTGGTCACCTGGTTGTCCTGTACATGTCATGTGATGGCAATCAAGATGATCTGCTCCATAACCTTCCCTGGCACCAAGGTCAGACTGACAGGCCTGTAGTTCCCTGGATCCTCCTTCCAGCCCTTCTTGTAGTTGGGTGTCACATTTGCTAACTTCCAGTCAGCTGGGACCTCCCTGGTTAGCCAGGACTACTGACAAGATGTTGAAGGATGTTTTTTAAAGGAGTGGGTTTTCTCGGGAGGGAGACAGTTGATGGAAAAAAATGACTCCTCAAAATCAAAGCTTTTCACAGGAACATGCCTGTTTGAATATAAGCTCCCTCTGTGAAATATTTCTCAACATCAGAGTGAAATTTCCCACAGAAATCAAAGAAATACAGCTGTCTGCATGCTGAATTGGCACTCTCTTGCCCTGGGCTGTGTATCACAGCTGGTTTATTTAATCTACTGGGATCTCCTTGTCTTTTTTATTATATTCCCAGAAAAATATGGATCTTATTGTTTCACCCTGAAATTTCAGCTTTGCATAGAGTGGCTATATCTCCAACCTTACTCTCAGATGATTAGCAAATCATCTGAGAAAGTATCAGTAAACCTTTACTAGCTGCTACTGGTTTCTGTACAGCCTTTTTCCTTTCACACTTTGTGACTTGTTCTTAGTTTAATCGCAATACCATCTCTTTTGTATTCCTTGGCTGAGCCTTATGAATACCCTGAACCTCATTTCTCATTGATGCTAGTGCTGTAGCCACAGCCATTTTGGGCAACAATGGACTCCAGAATGCCTAGGGAGAAAAATCCGATACTATATAAGAACATTTTCAATGTCATTTTCCTAATTTGCATAATTTTTTTTCTGGTTTTTGGATGCATTAAAGACAAGCATTGCTGTGAGTTAATTAAAATAATTCCATGAATTTGAAGCAATTGTGCTGTTCCATGATTTCATGTTGCATAATCAAAGAGCTTTGTACTGAAATCACCCACTTGATTTTAGTATGATGAGCCCCATGGCAAAACAGAAACTGAAGTGCAACCTCCCACTTCCCTCCCCCTTCCAAAAGAAATTTGAAGAAAATGAAAAGTCTCTAACAAAGAATTCTGGTCTAGAAAGCAGAGAGAGACTGTATCACAATTTACAATTCAATCTTTTTTATTGCACGGTGGTTCAGCTGGCAGTTAATTTGTAAACAGATATCGGATGTTCCTTGTTATGTATTGCAGAATTTGGTTGCAATGGAGATAGAAAAGCTACCATGACATAAGAAGAAACTACATAGTGACAAACAGATGTATATGACAAGCTTTACATTGATGTAATCACACAATGATACAGATGAAGTAGAGGCATTCAGTGAAAAGCCACAAGGCTAACCTGGTACTTCAGCATTTAATAAAGTACATATAGGTGCAAGAGAGCGGAGAATCAAGATTATAAGGACTGAGTGTTCTAGCTAGAACTGTAGCATTTGTCCTAAAATTGTTAGTTTATGAGATGTACTTCTTGGAATTAATTTTAGTTTACCCTAAATATACACATATATACCCCTAACCCACACTTCAACTCTTTCAAATATGTATAGATACTGTAAATGCCTCAGCTGGGTAGGTTCTTCTAGGAATTTGAATCCAAATGGAAGGTAACAGAGGCAGGAAAGATTCAGTCTGTCTCTGGAAGGATTTTAAGCACTGCTCAGGTTGCCTGATAAAGAAGTATATTCAAATTTTTCTATGCCAAACTCTCAGTATGTGAGCAGATACTAGATTAATGAAGATTCATGCAGCAAAATCAAATGTATGCATCAAGAATTTCCTGTAATCAGATATTAGAAGTTATGGTTTCATTTCTTTTTCCCTTCAGCAGCAGTGAGACAGAAAGAGCAGGCAATTACCATGCTTTTCTGTCTCGTATAGCCACAGCTGAGTCTTCACATACACAGCATTAATCTCCTTTTTAAAATTAATGAAGACTAATTGAGGAAAATAAGCCTCCACAAGAAAAAAAAAGTTTCTTTTGTGTGAAGATAACTCTAGCAACTACCACAAAATGGCATTCCATTGGAGAAAGCTATATACAATAACTAACTGTAATATGAACTGATGAAAATTATCTCTTTCCAAGCAGATCAGATAAGTGAATCAAATGCTAGTTTTAACTCTTACTTTAAATAAGGTTATTAGTAATAGAAATGGTATGAAACTGCTGGATAATCTGAGCTAAGTGAAATCAAGTGAAGGAAGAATAGAGGGGAAAAAAAAAAAACATTAACTGAGATTTAAAGAAACTGTCACAGAGCTATTTTATGCCGCATCCGGATATTATAAGGTTCAAATTCTGAAATTTTGAGAGACTGGAGAGAAATAGAAAGAGACACATTTTTTTCTGTGGGTATATTGAAGAAGTTGTTTTCAGAAAAAGTATGAAACAGTTGCATACCAGTTTTGGTATAAACCAAACCTCAGAAAAGTTCAGCCAGCTGCTAGAACTCTCCCCAACAAAGAAATGTGTCAACTAATGAGGACTCTGGAGGCTGTGTAAATTCTCTCAGGTAACACTGAGTCAGTTCTACCCCATCACTGTGTATTAATATATATGAATTTATATTCATATATAGGAATATACAGATAATTCATAGACATGTATCGATATACATTAGCATATATGTATATAATATGAAGATGTAATATATACATATATATACACACATATTCATATAAATATTAATATATATTAATTTATATATATTCACTGATATTCAGGACAAAATCTGCAGGTATAAACCCATTTAAATATATATTTAAAGTCATCTAAATCTGTTATCCCTGTATCTACCATGTTATCTCTGTGATAAAAGCTATACTCAAAGGCAAATGGGAGAGAGTAATTGTTGCCTGTTCATCAAGTAATCCTCACAGAATTAAGTTTTTGCAAGTGGAGGGATAACACCGCTACCACAATGTCTTGTAAATCAGCTGTATGTGCGCTGTGATTTATCGCTATCATTCGACGCATGAAAATCTCTTCTTTCACAGTCAGAAATCTGAACATCAAATCTGGGATCTCTAAATGCAGCATGGGTTTACGAGAGATCATTCACCCCAAACCAGTCTGCTATCTACCTTTAAAAAGGTAGCTGAATATCCAGAAAAGTGAAAGATGGAAAATTACACCCAATTGTCTTTTGGCCAGGCATAACATATAATTTCATATAAGGAATTGTCACTTATAGTAGAGAAGATGAAGAAAATTGTGAGGTCAATAAGGAACTGGTTCAAAAGAAGATGAAAATAGGTAGTGATGATGGGCAACTAACAGGCTGAATGAAATGTTTTGCTGAATTTCTTAAAAAAAAAGCTGTGCACCTCAGGACTCTCTGGACAGCACTCTTTGTGTCACACTGGCAGAGCCAAAATAGGAGTCATCATCATCCTGATTTCAGAGACACTGAATATTTTACAGGAAGAACTGTCTGACTTCAATGTTTAGGGTAATATTAAGTACATATTAGTACAGATCTGCAAATCTTGAGCTGAACTGAAGTTTCTTCCATTCTGCTGGAAATGACAGAAGATTGAGACTTGAATGTAGGAGCTGATTGTGAAATAACACTGAACCACCCATATAATGAAGCAAATTCAGTCCTATAATACATCCAGTTTGGTATTTCTACCAGAGACAAACAACCGCTCTTAGCGTTTTGCAGAAAAAATTATCTGGAAATCTGTGTATGTTTCTGATTGCCCATTGTCAAAAAAAGTTTAATTTAGGCTAGGACAAAACCAGAGCAGGGTTATGAGACTAACTAAGGAATCAAAAGAGGATCTCAGCAGGACATCAAAAGAATTTTACTTGTTTTGTTTAACAAACAAAGACTGGAAAAAATACGACGTTTTTTATAAATACACTAGGAAGATATAAAATAAGAGAAAAAAGCTATATGTTTTAAAGGGCAATGATGGTTAAAAAAGTATTAAAATTTAAAGATTATAAATCCTCAGGGACAGTCTTTAACTTTAAAAATGGTTTCTACCTATCTGAGTAGTGAGTTCAACAGTTACAACTTTCCAACTGAAGCCCTGGGAACAAACAGACCACAACAATTTTAGGAATGATATTGTCTAATCTGTCCAGACATTTGCATAATAAGCAAACAATAAAAGAAGAAAGAGGACTACACAGGGCTACTCTGAAGTAAGAATGAGATTAAGAGCCACTTTGATTTGATTAACTGTTTCTGTGCCAAGCCTATAGGATGAAGGAGACTTGCCCAGGTGACCAGCTCAATCAAATGCAGAGAACATAAAAGGATCAGTCCTGGCTCCCACCACCTCCTTTTTAAGGCTCACAAGCTAGGGCTGCTCAGGTTTGAAATCAAGCATTTCCTTTCTTAGCATACATCACTGAAACTACATTGCAAACTCTGACTATCCTTTCTTGCAGTTAATGTATTCCTTCTCCCAGATGCTACTGAGTCATAGCACTGTATTTCATAGGATTGTTTTCAGTCTTTTCAATATCCTGAATATAAGATCCTGGCATAAGTCTGGAAGCAGAGCATCCCAATTTCCTCACATTCTGATATGAGGTTGTTCCATGGAAACAGTGCACAGAAATGTTAAGTTAGAGGAAAAGAGATCAGTGATCTGAATGTAAGTACCTAAAAGATGCTTAGAGTACAGATGCAGCACTTTGGTAAAGCACTGAGGTCCACAGTTTATCCTGATGTGAATATTATAGACATTAGATGAGTAGGATGAGATGCAAAATTGTCCTGGTTTCAGCTGGGTTAGAGTTACTTTTCTTCCTAGTAGCTGGCATAGTGCTGTGTTTTGGATTTAGGATGAGAAGAATGCTGATAACACACTGATGTTTTAGTTGTTGCTAAGTAGTGCTTAGACTAGTCAAGGACTTTCTTTTTCAGCTTCCCATGCTCTGCCAGGTGCACAAGAAGTTGGGAGGGGGCACAGCCCAAGATAGTTGATCCAAATTGACCAAAGGGCTATTCCATACCATATGATGTCATGCTCAGTATATAAACCGAGGGGAGTTAGCCGGGAGGCAGCGATCGCTGCTCGGGGACTGGCTGGGTGTCGGTCGGCGGGTGGTGAGCGGTTGCATCACTTGTTTTCTTTTCCCTGGGTTTTGTTTGTCTCTCTCGTTCTCCTTTTCATTACAATTATTATTATTATTATTATCATTATTATTACTATTACTATTATTATTATTATTTTATTTCCACTATTAAACTGTTCTTATCTCGACCCGTGGGTTTTCTTACTCTTGCCCTTCCGATTCTCTCCCCCATCCCACCGGGAAGGGGGAGGGTGAGCGAGCGGCTGCGTGGTGCTTAGTTGCCGACTGGAGCTAAACCACGACAAAAATGGATGTCAGTTTTGGACCATCATCAGAAAAAAATACAGAACAGAAGCTATTCCAAGTATGAAACCTGAAAGGAAAAAGACATCAGATCAGTAGAGCTGCTAAAACCAGAAAGACAATTCTACCAAAGCATTAGAAAAAAAATCACGAGAAGTATCTGATGACAGGTAAATGTGGTCATTGAGACAATACTGGAACAAAAAAAGCCCTGATGACCAAGTAAGTATAGAGACAGAAGTTTATTGTTTGTAAAATCATGATGGAAGTAATAATCATCAGATTAAAGGTAGTTTTAAAGGAAACAGACGGTAAAGGAAAACATGCTCTCAGAATATGTTAACTGCACTGGTCTAAAGTATACAAGGTGACAGTTAACGGGGTAAAAGCAAGAATAGAATCAAGCAATATCTTGGTATTCATTGGCTCTTTGAAGCCAGTCGTTTCAGGGAGTACTATGCAAAGCTGAAGAATTATATGAAGTTTTGGACAAGTTTATTGCAAATGTAAACACTATGTACAAATTTTCTGCAGTGCTTTAAGAACTACTGGAAAAAAAAGTAAGTGGCTTAAGACAAGGACAAACCACCACTTTTCATCCTGCTCTTAAAGTGGACATGATGAATGTTATGTGCAATGAAGAGCATAACATTGACAATCTCCATGTAAGTGTCTCAGCTGAGGCAGATGACAGCACTTCACCAGGATGAATTCATATGAATGACCCAGGTGCCAGGACCTTGCACTTGACTTTCTTGAACTTCATAAGGTTCACACAGGCCCACTTCCCAAGCCTGTCAAGGTCCCTCTGAATGGATCTCTTCCCTCCAGTGAATCAACTGCACCACACAGCTTGGTATCATCTGCAAACTTGCTGAGGGTGTACTCAATCCCACTATGTCAGTGATGAAGATATTAAATAGCATTGGTCCCAGTACTGACCCTTGAGAGACACCACTTGTTACTGGTTTCCACTTGGATATTGAGCCATTAACTATAACTCTTTGGACGTGACGATCCATCCAGTTCCTTATCCATCTAACAGTCCATCCATCAAACACATCTCTCTCCGTTTTAACAGCAAGAAAGTTGTGGGAGACCATATCAAAGGTCTTACAGAAGTCTAGATAGATGACATCGTAGCTCTTCCCTTGTCCCCTGATGCAGGCACTGTGTCATAGAAGATCATTAGATTAGTCAGGCATGACTTAGTCATGCCCTTGGTGAAACCATATTGGCTGTCACCAATCACTTCCCTGACTTCCATATCTTCAAGGACGATCTGCTCCATGATCTTACTGGGCATAGAGGTGAGGCTGACTGGTTGGTAGATCTCCAGGGTCCTCCTTTTTACCCTTTTTAAAAATGGGCATGATGTTTCCCTTTTTCCTAGTGGCTGGGGGCTTTGCTTGACAACCACGACTCTCCAAACATGATGGAGAATGGCTTGGTAACTACATCAGCCAATTCCCTCAGGACCCTGGGGTGCATCTCGTTGGGTGCGACAGACTTGTGTATGTTCAGGCTCCTCAGGCAGTCTCGAATCAGGTGACAGTCATGCCCACAGCATGGGAGAATTAAGGTCTGTCTTGTTTTTTTCATGGCTGGGCAAGGGCACTTGCTGACCATGTGTTGGAGGCAGCTGGAAATTGAATATTTGCAATCAGTTTCAATTTTCAACAAATTATATAATTAAAACCATGGTTATCNCTGAGGGTGTACTCAATCCCACTATGTCAGTGATGAAGATATTAAATAGCATTGGTCCCAGTACTGACCCTTGAGAGACACCACTTGTTACTGGTTTCCACTTGGATATTGAGCCATTAACTATAACTCTTTGGACGTGACGATCCATCCAGTTCCTTATCCATCTAACAGTCCATCCATCAAACACATCTCTCTCCGTTTTAACAGCAAGAAAGTTGTGGGAGACCATATCAAAGGTCTTACAGAAGTCTAGATAGATGACATCGTAGCTCTTCCCTTGTCCCCTGATGCAGGCACTGTGTCATAGAAGATCATTAGATTAGTCAGGCATGACTTAGTCATGCCCTTGGTGAAACCATATTGGCTGTCACCAATCACTTCCCTGACTTCCATATCTTCAAGGACGATCTGCTCCATGATCTTACTGGGCATAGAGGTGAGGCTGACTGGTTGGTAGATCTCCAGGGTCCTCCTTTTTACCCTTTTTAAAAATGGGCATGATGTTTCCCTTTTTCCTAGTGGCTGGGGGCTTTGCTTGACAACCACGACTCTCCAAACATGATGGAGAATGGCTTGGTAACTACATCAGCCAATTCCCTCAGGACCCTGGGGTGCATCTCGTTGGGTGCGACAGACTTGTGTATGTTCAGGCTCCTCAGGCAGTCTCGAATCAGGTGACAGTCATGCCCACAGCATGGGAGAATTAAGGTCTGTCTTGTTTTTTTCATGGCTGGGCAAGGGCACTTGCTGACCATGTGTTGGAGGCAGCTGGAAATTGAATATTTGCAATCAGTTTCAATTTTCAACAAATTATATAATTAAAACCATGGTTATCTGCTGCATGATGACAGTTAGCTGTGGGAATTAGGCAAATATTTGCCACAAAACAGTTTGAACTGAGTCCATCTGTGAATTGCAGCCAAGCTAAGAAAGCCAAAGCAAAGGTTCACTTTGATAAAAGTTAGCAAGACAATGCTTGATAAATGAAAAGTCTTTGGAACTAAAAGTTTATGTAACAGTCTAGATGAAATGCACCATAAATGGATTGAGTTTATTGAGTTTTTAATATATTTTGGAGTAGGAGGATTGTGCATGACAGTAAAGTTGATGGAAGAAAAAATGATGAGGGTAAATTTACTGAGTTAATGAACTCAAGCTATACCAGCATAAATGTCTTGTATTGGCCTGTGCTGACCAGCCCCAGTCATGACACATAGGCATTTGGCCTGGTCTTGCAGAAGCTTAAAAACTATACTACTATAGTAAACTTCTATTCCATTTTTATCATAAAACATTATGAATGAAGTAGAAAATATTTTTGATTACCTGTAATAATGTCTTACAATTTTCTAAGGCTTTTTGGGTTAAACACAAATAAACTACAGCAAAGCATGAAGCAAGCAGAAATAAACTTCATTACTTTCAGTGATCGCTGTGGCTCTTCTACAATCACAGATTTCCCCAGTGACAAGGGAAGTCTTCTCCAGAGGGGCTAGATTGTTTTGTCCTCTCTAAGGACTAGCTGTGATTTTTAAACATACATCAGATCCTCAGTTAATTTCCTATAAATTGAAATTGATTAAAAGATCCTGCAACAGGAAAGAGTACTCAGGAGAAACAGAGATACAAGAAAACAAGGTGCAGTTCCAGATTAAGCATGTAAAAATCTGAGTTTAAGCCCACAAGACATGTATTGTGTTACCCCAGGGTGCTGCTTTCAGATCTCATTGCATCTTTACCGTTATAGCTCTCTTAGAGAAAGGGGGACTTCCTCCTTATTAAATGAGTTGAAGGGGGAGGAGGTTATATGATGTTTGCCTCAGGTGGTGAGTAAAAACAAGTTGCTCATTTATAAAATTGCTCACAGAATTTGGACACTAAAACGTGCTGGGTGGGATTAGAAGCACATATGTTAGCACATGCAAATGAATGGGAATACGGAAGCATGTATTCAAATTGTGGCGATGGCTCTTAGTATCTAAGTTTGGAAGATATACACTGTATTGGAGAGGAGTAGGATCAGCCTGGAGGGAGGAATTAGTTTTAGTTCTGGCATGGACCACAGGCAGTGCTGAGATGCACATGCACTCCCTAAATGCTATCTCCTACTGCCANTGCAGTGCTTTAAGAACTACTGGAAAAAAAAGTAAGTGGCTTAAGACAAGGACAAACCACCACTTTTCATCCTGCTCTTAAAGTGGACATGATGAATGTTATGTGCAATGAAGAGCATAACATTGACAATCTCCATGTAAGTGTCTCAGCTGAGGCAGATGACAGCACTTCACCAGGATGAATTCATATGAATGACCCAGGTGCCAGGACCTTGCACTTGACTTTCTTGAACTTCATAAGGTTCACACAGGCCCACTTCCCAAGCCTGTCAAGGTCCCTCTGAATGGATCTCTTCCCTCCAGTGAATCAACTGCACCACACAGCTTGGTATCATCTGCAAACTTGCTGAGGGTGTACTCAATCCCACTATGTCAGTGATGAAGATATTAAATAGCATTGGTCCCAGTACTGACCCTTGAGAGACACCACTTGTTACTGGTTTCCACTTGGATATTGAGCCATTAACTATAACTCTTTGGACGTGACGATCCATCCAGTTCCTTATCCATCTAACAGTCCATCCATCAAACACATCTCTCTCCGTTTTAACAGCAAGAAAGTTGTGGGAGACCATATCAAAGGTCTTACAGAAGTCTAGATAGATGACATCGTAGCTCTTCCCTTGTCCCCTGATGCAGGCACTGTGTCATAGAAGATCATTAGATTAGTCAGGCATGACTTAGTCATGCCCTTGGTGAAACCATATTGGCTGTCACCAATCACTTCCCTGACTTCCATATCTTCAAGGACGATCTGCTCCATGATCTTACTGGGCATAGAGGTGAGGCTGACTGGTTGGTAGATCTCCAGGGTCCTCCTTTTTACCCTTTTTAAAAATGGGCATGATGTTTCCCTTTTTCCTAGTGGCTGGGGGCTTTGCTTGACAACCACGACTCTCCAAACATGATGGAGAATGGCTTGGTAACTACATCAGCCAATTCCCTCAGGACCCTGGGGTGCATCTCGTTGGGTGCGACAGACTTGTGTATGTTCAGGCTCCTCAGGCAGTCTCGAATCAGGTGACNCTCCTTTTTCCCCTTTTTAAAAATGGGCATGATGTTTCCCTTTTTCCTAGTGGCTGGGGGCTTTGCTTGACAACCACGACTCTCCAAACATGATGGAGAATGGCTTGGTAACTACATCAGCCAATTCCCTCAGGACCCTGGGGTGCATCTCGTTGGGTGCGACAGACTTGTGTATGTTCAGGCTCCTCAGGCAGTCTCGAATCAGGTGACAGTCATGCCCACAGCATGGGAGAATTAAGGTCTGTCTTGTTTTTTTCATGGCTGGGCAAGGGCACTTGCTGACCATGTGTTGGAGGCAGCTGGAAATTGAATATTTGCAATCAGTTTCAATTTTCAACAAATTATATAATTAAAACCATGGTTATCTGCTGCATGATGACAGTTAGCTGTGGGAATTAGGCAAATATTTGCCACAAAACAGTTTGAACTGAGTCCATCTGTGAATTGCAGCCAAGCTAAGAAAGCCAAAGCAAAGGTTCACTTTGATAAAAGTTAGCAAGACAATGCTTGATAAATGAAAAGTCTTTGGAACTAAAAGTTTATGTAACAGTCTAGATGAAATGCACCATAAATGGATTGAGTTTATTGAGTTTTTAATATATTTTGGAGTAGGAGGATTGTGCATGACAGTAAAGTTGATGGAAGAAAAAATGATGAGGGTAAATTTACTGAGTTAATGAACTCAAGCTATACCAGCATAAATGTCTTGTATTGGCCTGTGCTGACCAGCCCCAGTCATGACACATAGGCATTTGGCCTGGTCTTGCAGAAGCTTAAAAACTATACTACTATAGTAAACTTCTATTCCATTTTTATCATAAAACATTATGAATGAAGTAGAAAATATTTTTGATTACCTGTAATAATGTCTTACAATTTTCTAAGGCTTTTTGGGTTAAACACAAATAAACTACAGCAAAGCATGAAGCAAGCAGAAATAAACTTCATTACTTTCAGTGATCGCTGTGGCTCTTCTACAATCACAGATTTCCCCAGTGACAAGGGAAGTCTTCTCCAGAGGGGCTAGATTGTTTTGTCCTCTCTAAGGACTAGCTGTGATTTTTAAACATACATCAGATCCTCAGTTAATTTCCTATAAATTGAAATTGATTAAAAGATCCTGCAACAGGAAAGAGTACTCAGGAGAAACAGAGATACAAGAAAACAAGGTGCAGTTCCAGATTAAGCATGTAAAAATCTGAGTTTAAGCCCACAAGACATGTATTGTGTTACCCCAGGGTGCTGCTTTCAGATCTCATTGCATCTTTACCGTTATAGCTCTCTTAGAGAAAGGGGGACTTCCTCCTTATTAAATGAGTTGAAGGGGGAGGAGGTTATATGATGTTTGCCTCAGGTGGTGAGTAAAAACAAGTTGCTCATTTATAAAATTGCTCACAGAATTTGGACACTAAAACGTGCTGGGTGGGATTAGAAGCACATATGTTAGCACATGCAAATGAATGGGAATACGGAAGCATGTATTCAAATTGTGGCGATGGCTCTTAGTATCTAAGTTTGGAAGATATACACTGTATTGGAGAGGAGTAGGATCAGCCTGGAGGGAGGAATTAGTTTTAGTTCTGGCATGGACCACAGGCAGTGCTGAGATGCACATGCACTCCCTAAATGCTATCTCCTACTGCCACTGCTGCAGGCATAACACTGGGCTAGGCAGACCACTGGTCTAACTCAGTAAGGTATTTCTTCTGTTCTTACAACTGCTAAATTTTTCATTACTGATTGCAACATGAAGTTTGGAAAAGTGCTAATGAAGTCTGCCAGTAAAACAAAGCTGTCTGCCAATGCAGAGTAAGAATGGACTAACAAACAAAAAAGATCTGGGTAACCTCATGGATGGCAGCAACAGAGGCATCATCAAACATTAACACAAGAATGAAAACTAATTAATATTTTGCTAAGGATTTTTGTCTTGAACAATAGCTCAATACTGGGAAATGACAAAGTAATATAAAGACTCAAAAGGATGTGGCCATGAAAATATAGATGTTATTATAGCAGAAGCATCTTCAATGAAAGTGGGAAAGTATTAATGCCTTTTTAGGTGTACTTCTCAGGAATATTTTTTGAAACTCTGGACACTTATGTTCAAGAAAGATTCACCCAGGTTGTACTGGTTTCAAGGAAGAGCTATTAGGATGCTCAGAGGAACAGCATGCTGATCTTGTGAGAAGAGGCCAAAGTTATCCCTAAACTGTAGTCACAGAAGACAATAGAGTGCTGTGTGGGAATGCTAGCTTTAACCTAGCAAGCTTTGGTACTGTCAATGGTCCAATTGCAACAATGAATAGTTCAGTGTGGGCTAAATTACTGTCAAGGCTGCTACCCACACTCAATCTATCTAATTAAAAGCTGCTCACATATCTCTGCTCTTCGCCCTGGTCAAAACAGCAACAAGAAGGATAGATATCAGGTTTTCCGTAAGGGTGTCATTTATAGTGACAACCTAAAGCAGCCTAGTTTGTTAGCTTAGAAAAAAATTAGAAATAAAAATAAAACTGGGAGGAGATAAGATTGCTCTCAAGAAATACAAGGCAAGCATCAGGAAGAGAGCTTACCACTAGGAGCTATTTAACCTACTACACTATCTCAGGAAAACAAATAGTCGTTAAGTGTCCATGAATATTTTTAGCTTGGAACTAAGAAAAGGTTTCTAATTAACCAACCAGTGAGATGCTAGAACAGGCTTTCAATCAGAACTGTGGGTCTAAAACCTAACTATTTTTAATACAGAGCTTGATTATATTAAGAATAAGATTTAATGTTGAGATTGCTTGCAATGACCATAATCAAGAAAGTTTAATACACTGTTATGACTGAAAACAGGTATAGATTGCATTACTGTGTATTACTTACTTTGTCTTTCTTTAAATGAGAAACCATTTCTCTCTCTTTTACATCAAGGATGAGATTAACCCAATGCCTCATTGCTAGTCTGTTACTTTCATGAGCTCAAATTGATGAATCCTCCTGATCAAGATTTTGGGTGCCTATACAACAAACCATTTTCCTTTTAAATTTTTGTACATTACATGGTACAAGTGAAATTTTCTGACAATCATAATTTCTCATTCAAATTCAAAGGATTAAAGAATGCAGATTTGTATTCATTCCCTTCTAGTCTGTGCATAAACATTTTATTTTAAAAATATTCTGCTGTCCTGAAGAGAACAGAATAATACCTTCCTATTTACTGCAAATTCTGATATCTCATTAGGATCCCTGCTCAGCATCTCTCCAGATACCATTGTGACCTTATTGTAGTGTAAGTATCATTGATCAAGAAACAGAAAACTGTCAAGTCTCTCTTAACGTGGGAAAGCACCTGCAAAACACAGATGTATAGAAGACAGACCTTATGTGCAAACTGCACTTTTTATTTGTTTATTTATATTACAATGTTCATACTTCCAGAGGAAAATTAAATTTCTTGTCCCCTACTACAATCAAACTGCAGAGGAAAATTCTAGAATAATAAAAAAAAAATATTTATTTTTTTATGTAAAGACTCACCATCTGTCATTTAATAGGTCTTTTCTGCTACAGTGTCTACAAGATGAAGGACTTTAAGG
>VYZW01000048.1:9699-21466 GCA_013401315.1 Balaeniceps rex
ATGAGAAACTTTTGGCTGCTTAACGCAGTTGCTTGTTAGGTAACTCTGGTCACAGAGAACATGTTTAGCATGTTGAGTCAGCTGATTGGGCAGTGTCACTGTTATCTCACACAATGACATCAGAAGGTAGGACACAACAACTCCAAAATAAGGGTTGTCTCATCAAGGTTTTGTAGGAAAAGGGGGTGAAAATGAAGGCCATCNTTAAAATATAGAGATGATGGAAAGACACAAAATGCTGCAGAATCCTTAGAAGAATCCTTGAAGAACCTGGGCTTTGGTTTTTGTATATAACTAAACATATGAAGGGTGTGCATTTGCTTTTAGATGAGTGCCTACATCATCATCATCATCATTATTATTATNTTGTAGGAAAAGGGGGTGAAAATGAAGGCCATCAAGGCCACCGCTCTCCTTCTCAAATGGCCCTGACGACACTGGTGAGATTACGATGAAAGTGGTCTTTCCTTCCCCTTCACAAAATGACCTCTCAGAGGAACTGTAGAGAGGAGACAGTGCAAGACTCCCACTGGTAGGATCTTGTGCAGAATGGGATCTGAGCAAATCTACAGCAAGACTGGGATGCAACATGACACATAAGTTCACAACAGTAGCTGAAAGCAGCTCATGAGAGGACTACTCTGGGGAAACAAAAATACCTCATTGCAGCTCTTCCCCAGGTTTCCCCAAATCCTTTTCATGTGAATTGCAACTGCATCCTGATTCCCTTGGATTTTCTGCAGCTCTAGATCCCTTCAATTCCTCTATTTCTTCTGTCTGCAAGGCTGTCTGGGCACGGGTAAGTGTGCTGGAAAGCCAATGTAGAAATAGAAGTTTTGAGAGAGTCCCAACAAGTTGAATATAAGGTGCTGGGCACAAAGCAGCTCCTGCCCTGACTGATTATATGTATGCAACATAATCAATCTCAGTTTCCTAACCTGCTGTGCCTGGCATATTTGGATCCCAGTGTGTGCTTTGTGGGGTGAAAGGTCTGGCATGGAGCAGTCTGGATAGGATGACTCATGCACAAAAGAGACCTCCGAGAAGGTTCACTGTGCTACCAGCTGGAGCCTGGTGCTGAGTCCCCTGTCTGTCCCTCTGACATAAACTAGCATGTGCTCTTTCTGACTTCATGACCTGATAAGCTTGTCTTGTCCCATCTCACAAGCGGAGATGCTCTGTCTGCTCTGTCTTTATGCAACTCTGGTGGTCCCCTCCATCAGATAAAGGTGAGAGGCTGTGGAGCATAGCAGTTGGCAAGTACTTTGAAGTACTTGTAACGTGAAGTTGGTTTGTGCCAGTGTAATGCCTGGCATTGTATGGACCCATTCATTGTTGATCTCTCAGTGTCATTTTAAAAATGGGGTTAGGTGTTTCAAAGAGTCTGCTTAGCAGAACTGTTAAGATGGGGCCAGGGTAACTCCTGTGTTCACGTGCATTCATCTTGCTGGCACAAAAGTGTACTGTTTACACCCACCTACACAAGCACAGGTGCTTCAAGCACAGTTTTATATGATCTTCTTTAGGTAAAAGTTAAACTGATGTCTGCTTTCTTGCATGCTTTTGAAGAATTTTACCTCCTTGTTTAAGAATTTTCCTTTGGTTCTACTGTGTTTTCAAATCACTTCTAATTTCTAATTCACTTCTCATTCATGGAAATTTAGTATTCATCCCTGTCTTCTAATACAGCTGGATATTGGCCATTTTTTCCCTTTTCTGTATGTTCAAAGAATATGGGTAGAGAAAATATTTGCACAGGGAGATGGCATAATTTGTCAGGGAAATAATCCGTGAAGAATTGGGAATTTGTGTGTATTTACCTAGAAGGACTTCAGCAATTCATGAGTAGAGTTTACAGGCCCTGTGTACTTCTTCACATGCCTACTTACAGTGCTATAGCTCTGGGTGAATTCTTCTAGACAAGAGTGTTTTACAGAATAACTGAAATATTGTTTGTCTTTTTAGGCTGTGAAGCATGTCACAGAACCGTACAAGTGGATGAAGGGGAAAGGAAAAAGTGCCATTGATAGCTAGGATAGCAACATGGGAAATACAACCACCAAATTCCGCAAAGCTCTTATAAATGGAGATGAAAACCTGGCCTGCCAAATCTATGAGAGCAACCCTCAACTAAAAGAAACTCTTGACCCAAATACTTCTTACGGAGAAACGTACCAGCACAATACTCCGCTCCATTATGCTGCTAGGCATGGAATGAACCGTATACTGGGGTAAGTATGATTTAAAGTTTTGCTTGGTGTGAATAACTGACCTAAGAAATGCAAGAGTGTCATCTAGGTTATAAATACCTTATATGTATGCGCGCATATATGTACACATATATGTGCATATGTATGTGTGTGTTGCAGACACAGAATTTGTAACATGTTCAAGTAGTAATAGAAAACATGCAACTGCATCTGTAATCACAGACTGGTATAACAGTTTTTAATTTTATTTTTAGAATCTTTGTTCCTTCCTTGTAACATTACTCTTGGACAGTTTTAGCTTGCTTCCTGAAGATTCCTATACCACGGTTCTTTGAAAATAGTGACTGTTCCACTGTTCTTGATGTGTTTTCCTGTCTTAAAATAATCTGTTTGTAAAGCCACACCTAATAGATACCATACTGATTGTATCTACGTCCAGATGGCACAATATATGTTTATTCTTCTGTTATTCAGGCAGCTTTTATTTTTCATTTCAGATAATAACAGTGAACATTAATATCTTGATAATGAGTAAGTTTATTATTGCCGCAGTCAATGTGTACGGCAATCCCTAATGTTAGCTACTTCCATTCTTCTGTATTTTTGTCAAGTGCTCTAAGATCAGTTAAAGATTAACACCTTATCCATGTCCAGACATCACAGGTACAAGCTGTTCTGGTCTAGTATTTCATGAAGCTAGTACTGAGTAGACATTGCTAAACCTCTTCTTCAGTAGGCAGTAAGTTAGAGAGAATTTCATAAATATCCTCTGCCTTATATTAAGAAACAGAATGGAAATATATACTGAACTGTATTATTGTTAATATTCTTTTCATCTCTATTTTTATATCTACTGATGGGCCTGCGGTATTCATAAGGTTTGTTTTGTCCCTCATATGTTGTAACTTTACTGGCTATCTGGCCTCCCACCATAAATTTTTCCTTAGTGTTTTAGATTCACCTAACAGTTTTTTATACTTTATAACTTCTCATTTATCTTAATTTTTGCTAAATATTTTTCTCTTCTCTGCCATATATTCTATATTTCTATTTTTAATTGACGTTTTCATTTCATCACTGAATCTTTTTGTTTGTTTCTTAACATCCCCAAACTTTGCCCCATTCCTGATTCTTAAATTATAGGAAAAAATTAACTAAACTTGATTTAAAATAGCATCCAGTTTTTATTTACATTTTCTGTGTGATTTTTTTTTCACCTCTGAGATTTTCAGGATATTTCTCTCAAGAAAATATCTCTTAAGAAAATATAGCCTCATTGAAACAACAAGGACACATGAAATTGTTTGCACACATAGAAAGAAATGGAGTCATAATTGCTGACTTCTGAGCAGTCCATTAGTTAATTCATATTGCACCATTATGATGAGATCTCAAATAATTGCTTTGTGTTTAAAAACAAAAAGGTAATTTAGAAATGACATTTTACTACTAGCTTCATGGGACCTTTAGCATCTAAGTCTCACAGGACAACTCAGTTTTATTTTGAACATAGCAAAGAAATGATCAAAAGAATCATTCTTTTTTCTAGTTTGAGTCCAAGATTTGCAATACATTTTTTGCCAGTAAACATAGTGAAGGTGCTATTTGGTAGAGTCTGCTTCTAAAAACCTGGACTGTTAGAATTGTCGCTGTTGCTAGGAGTAGTTTGCTGAGGTTTTTTACTATTTACTTTTCTGCTTCTTTCTAAGGGCTTTGTTCAGAACTCCTCTCTAAGACACAGTGCACAAAAATGTAGCCTTTTAATCTAAACAAAGTAGTAAGAGTGGATAAATATCAGACAGTGTGCCTGTTTGCAAAGTTGATAGCAGAAAGGGCACAAGTGATTTCCAGTTAAGCCTCTTCCTTTTGATACAGAAAGTCCTGGATATGAGAGAGATTGGATAAATTCAATATTAAAGTGAATGCTTCGATTTACTGATGAAGTACAGTAGCTAAAAATAAATCAGTTTTCATCTGTTTGTATTTTGAGAGAGATTTACAATTTTGAGATATCCATAATACTATAACATTTTATATTTCTCTCTTATTAAACATTTGAAATATTTGGGAATCTGTAGCTACACTAACTTGTAGTTCAAACTCTAGATGTTATATGTATACCATATCATTCAATTTTTCTTTGTAGGCTAATATTTGTATTATTCTAGGTGGATATGAACTGACGTGGTTTACGATTCAGTGTGTGAAATTTTCTCAAAACAGAGTAGTGCGATGCAGTTGTCAGTACACCTTTTGCATAACAGAATATATTGAGAGAGATATTCTGGGATGTTCAGAAATAACCTATCTGGCAATGCTGTTAGCAGATACTGAGGCAAAGGGACAAACTCCCTGTTACGAGATGCATGGCTGGCGGTGACTGTCCAAAGACACGGTGAAAGCACAGGCGTTGAGTTTGCAGTGAAAGGGAGTTGGGGACATCCTGGTAGAGCGATCTCAGAAGTGAAGAAACAAGAAACTGGAGAAGAGGTGAAAGGGTCATGAAGCAAAACTCCTGACCTGGACAAACTTCGTATAATCCAGCATGAAGTCTACTGGCAGAAACTTAAACCAACAAAACTTTTTTGAACTGCACTTTTTTTTACAGCAGGTGTCTGAGTCATCCGGCTGCTGCGCCTTTCACCCAGTATTTACAGCTCAGAAACTGGATTTAGTATATAATCGAGCTGTAAAAATTTGAGAATTTGCTGTTAATTTCTTTTTTCTTCACAAGATTCAGCAAGAGTACGTTAAAATAGTAGGATTGTTTCTATGAATTTTCATGAGTATCATAGAAAGCTTTGTAATATTAGAAATGTTGAAATAAAAAATGGAAAATAGTTAGGCATTCAATTAATATATAACTTTTGTTTGGTCTACAGCCCTAAATAATGTTTAGCTGACAGATCAGTTTGTTTTAACAGAGCATTTAATGTTTAAAAACCAAAAATTGCTGGTCACAGCTAATTAGCACAAACAACAATTTTCAAAGCACTGCTTGAAGTTGCCAGAAGTTATTACATAGTGCTCAGCAGTTCCCCATAACTGACAGCTCTCTCATTTTCTCTGTCCAGTTAGTAGGGTTATATAGTTAGAGTTTGGGTGAGGTTGTGCGATGGAGGTCTCATCCCCAGGAGCACAAGGGAGCCCAGAGGCAGAGCAGCGGGGGATCCCGGTAAGCTTATCAGAGGGAAGAGCCCCCTACTCCAGGGCTGTCACAGAAGAGCCGTCCACCCCATGTCCCGGTTGTGACACACATCTACAGAAGGGGATTCTACTGGGCTTATGTGGCAAGGTTTTTGTAGCAGGGGGCTGCAGGGGCAGCTGCTGTGAGAAGAGACACAACCAGCTTCAGCCAGCTCCAAAACAGCCCTACCACTGGCCAAAGCTGAGCCTATCACTGATGCTGGTGGCACTTCCGTGATAACATATTTAAGAAAGGGTAAAAAATGCTGTGCACAGCTTGTGAGAAAGGAGTGAAAAAGATGTGAGCAAGACAGGCCTGCAGACACCAAGGCCAGTAGTGAAGACCATGGTGATGCAGGTTGTCCCCCTGCAGCCCATGGAGGTCCACGGTGGAGCAGATATCTACCTGCAGCCCATGGAGGACCCCATGCCGGAGCAGGTGGATGTGCCCTGAAGGAGGCTGCAGCCTGTGGAGAGCCCACGCTGGAGCAGGCTCCTGGCAGGAGCTGCGACCCATGGAGAGGAGCCCACACAGGAGCAGGATTTCTGGCAGGACCTGTGACCCCATGGGGGACCCAAGCTGAAGCAGTCCGTTCCTGAAGGACTACCGTGTGGAAAGGACCCATGCTGGAGCAGTTCTTGAAGAACTGCAGCCCATGGGGAAGACCCACATTGGAGCAGTTCTGAAAGGACTGTATCCCATGGGTGGGACCCCATGCTGGAGCAGGGGAACAGCAACAGGAGCAGCAGAGATGAAGCATTATGAACAGACCACAACCCCCATTCCCTATGCCCCTGCGCTCCTCGGTGACAGAGGAGGTAGAAGAGTCAGGAGTGCAGCTGAGCCTGGGCAGAAGGGGAAATGGGGCAAAAGTGTTTTCAGTTTTGTTTTTCTCACTATCCTACTCTGTTATTAATTGGCAATAAAACAAATTAATTTCCCCAAGTTGATTCTGTTTTGCCCATGACAGTAATTGGTGAGCCATCTCCTTGTCCTTATCTCAACCCATAAGCTTTTTTGTTGTATTTTCTCCCTGTGTCCTGTTGAGGCGGGGGAGTGAGAGGGTGGCTGGGTGGGCACCTGGCAGGCAGCCAAGGTTCAACCCACCACAGAGATCAAGGTGGTTTGGGGAGGAACACGCTTGGGACAATAGAGCAGGGGCTAAAAGGGGGCTGGTTATGTGGAAATGGGTGGCTTGTCAGACCATGATGTTTGTCTGACCATGCCTGATCACTGCAGTCTGTCCTATCTTCTCATTAAACTCTATTGCTAATTATTTTCCTGGGTGACGGGACTCTGCTGTGTGCATGTTTGTGTATGGAGGTCTAAGTACCAGCAACTGAAGTGGGGACCTCATGACAGAGGGGTCCCTGAGCCTGGGGTGCCAGCAGCTGGAGGGACCAGAGTGCATGCATATGTCAGTACATATATCAATGTGTAATGGCTAGTGAATATCAAGCTGGACTAGCCAGCAAGTAGGATAAGTGGCCTGGGAGCCATGTTTCAAAGCAGCCGTAAGTCCACAGGTCAGCCAGGAGACCTGTTTGAGGCAACTGGAGATGAGAGGATCCAAGGGCCAGGTACTGGCAGTGTCTAAGGCCAGTTACTGGGGGTCTGCAGTACGTGTGTGTGCAAGGTAACTGGAAGGTCCAGGTCATCCAGCACAGGATAAACAGCGTCCAAGGCCGGTTACTGAAGGGATCAACATTGTTTGTATGTATATTTTTCCCACTAGCAGACCTTCATCCTGCTTGCCTAGAGAGGGGAACAGAATGAGGCCGTCAGTGTTGTTTGTGGTCATGTGAATGCTGAGTGTTTCTGGCCACATACATCTGTGTGGACCAACATGTATATATGTATTGCATATGTATGTTTGCATGTGTGTCTCTTGGAAACACAGCCCAGCCTCTCTACTGGCTGGACCTGGGCACACAGAGCCGCAGCAGCCTTGCCTGCCTTGGGCTACCATCTTTGCCAACCCCTAACAGTCTGGGGCCTTTTACTAAAAATAGAAAGGTACAAAGAGAAAATACATGCCTTGAAATCTCTCCAGAAAACATGAGAAGGTTACTTTCCATTTTTGGAAGCAAAGAACTGAACATTTCAAGTTTTCTTATTGGACTACATTGTAAATACTGCAGGAACAATTTGAGTGTGATTTACTCAGTGATTTTCTGCTACAGTCTCTAGACATCTGCTGGTGGTGCTTCAATTCAGCACTAATGCTGAGAGAAGTTTGCCTTGGTTGTTAACAGCTCTAGTTCAGAAATGTCATCTCTGTGTTACAAAACTGTATCGATGTCACTATTCAGACTGTGTTCACAACAAGCTAATAAATAGGTAGTCTCTAGTGAGTGATAGGTAAGACTTCTGGAAGTAAGAGAAAAAAATTACATTGCACTCAGAAACATCAAAAAAATAATAAAAGATACATACCACTCAGGTGGATTTTGAGAGCTTTGTACAACGCACAAATCAGTCTTATTCCACTATAAACATTTATCACGATTCCCTATGAATGAAGGTCTTGACAGAAGATTCCTATTCAAGAGGATAGTTTAAATCTAATTCACTAAACGGGTGTAAATATATTACAGAGAAAGAGCACACAGGAAATTCGTTTTCTTTAAAAAATGCAGTCTTCAAGCACCTCCAATGTCCTCAGGCTTTTTTCACCTAATCCTAAAGTACATTTGAGGCCATCTGACTGCTCAGTTCGAAAGAACTGCTGTCAATTTGGAAAGTTTTTCACCAGGGTCTGGCTGTTGGTGAACCATTCCTGAAATCCAACAAGAGAATATGCTTTTCCAGTGGGTGGCTGAGATGGAGCAGCTGGAAATCACGAGGACACTACTTGTGGTTGAAAGGAAAAAAAAGTCTTAGATGACCTGTCATTTCGCAATGTATGTTGAGGCATGACTTTCGGTGTTGCAGCTTTGCTGCGAAGCTTTTTGGATCAATGACATTTACCTCATTGTGTGCTTCATAGTGCTATGTCTGAGGACTTTGTGAGTATTCAAGCCAAAAATGGATTGTTCGTAGCAGTTGCTGCTGGTACTGGGCTGAAGAGAGGGGAGGAGGAGGAGGTGACAGAGACATGGGGCTATGGGGAGACAGGTCAGGTTTGTGAAGCTGATTTTTCTTCTAGAACAGTAAAAACAAAGGTTTCCCGTTACAGAAGATTCTGGAAATTGAGGTGAATGCTGAAACTGAAAAAAACAACCCTACTTTTTTAACATTCTTGATGCCTGCCTATCAGTAATAATAGTAAAGCAGCTCTGGCCTTGAAGGCATAGCTAAGCTGGCCACAGAGAAACATTGGTAAATGTGCCCAGGATCTGGCTATAGGAATTATTTCTTGTTTCATTGCTATAATTTGGGAAGTATTTTTCACTGCAGTAGAATGACAGAAGATCAAAGTAGTGGTGGTTTGAATTTCAGGTCGATGTAGGCTACAGTCTTACCTCGTTTTTATGGTTGTTTAAGAGGTTTCAGTAGGGGCTGGTCAGAGCAATTGTAATGCAATCGAAGTAAGTGTATTGAGATTACCAATATATTATATAGGATGAATTTCCCAGCAAATTTGTTGACATCAGAGGGAATGTTGCATTGGTCACAACACATTTGGGACTGTCTCTTTCCATGTCAGGTTTTGTTGGTTTTTATTCCTTTTGCAGTCATGTTGAAAATTAGGTTTGGATGTATTGGAGGGAGATGTGTGCAAACTGTTTTTCAGAACATGACTTCTCTCAAGTTGAGAGTATATGAGGGAATTTTTGTGCTGCAAAAATACATGTCAAGGAGAGGTATTAGAGAAAACCCTGTTAACTTCTTTGCAGATCTTCTGGCTTTAGAGAGGTGCTGTAGTTGATTATTTTCTGATAAGGTCGAAGCTGCTCTGAATTTCAGATAATTTTTTTTTTCTGGACATGCAAATAAATAGAGGCTACTTTAGGCTACTTCACTCTCCACTTTTTTGACTGAGACAGAAGTTCTGTAAATGTTTAAACTTTGAGAACCAAATTGACCTACATCATTCATGCTGAAATATTCAGAAAGTTGCTTAAATATATTCTTTCTTTATGAAATTTCTGAAAATCTATTTGATGCTTTGCCAGTGAGACTGGTGTTCCCTTTTCAATTACTCTCCTAACTGTATTTCCGATACAAATGTGAGCAGAAGAAAAATAAGAAGGTTAATAGCAGTTCTTTGTCTAATAAGGGCAAATGGGAAAAACATGGAGTTATTAACCAAAACAGTGGGGTCCCAGCGTAAGGAAATTTGTATTGAATGTATGGACATTTTCAGTAGGTTGTTCCAAAATCCTGGAGGACTCTTTTTTTTCCTCTTTTTTTTTTTGTTCTTCATGGTAACTCTTTGAATGATTAAATTTGTTTGGTGTTTTCCAGGCAATTTTACATCTCATTTGGGAAAGAAAATTATGAAGGTATAATAGTTTCATATGCTTCTTCCTTAAAAGTGGTTTTTAAAAGTTTTGACTTCTGATTTTAGTATAAAAGATACCCACCTATTTTCCCTTTCTCCCACACAACAAAAGAATTCTGTGCTGTTTTAATAACTTAAAATATTACAATATATATTTCATCTGAATAATTTATTATGTCATTGTCTACATTATTCACTTTTGAACAACAAAAAGCAAGCTTCTTTTTAATTATCAATGATTACACAGGTAAACTGAATATTTAGAATATAATTTTATTTAAGATTAATTTTATTCATAAAAGTAAGTACATCTGCATTGGAATTATTCATGCTAGACTTCATTTATAGTCAGTGTAGACCTAGGTAATAGATCTAGTCGGAATAACTAGTGAAGGCAACAGCACAATTCATTTTATTGTGAAGTTGACCCTAAAATATTTTAAATTAATTGTGTGCCAGAAGTGTCTGTTTCTTGCCATTGATTATAAAGGGAATCTAAAAGAATTGGATCAGCTGTGGTTGTCTGCATTGTAGATCTCCAGAGCTGAGAAGATGAATCTCATCCTAGAATATGCTAAGTTGTGTAAAATTGAATAGTAAGCACCTGCAAAGCTGTAAATTGAACACTTTCACAGTTTTACAATACCAGACATGAATGCTACTTGTTGTAGATACTGCTTGTGATATAATGTTAAATGTTTCACTTTCATGGTCTGCAGTGAATGATCAGTGCAGTGTTTGGATCCATCCAAGCACAAGCACTGGTGTCTCTCTGGACATTTTGTTGTTGTTCCGCTCAGCTGCTGAAAAATACCTGGGTTTTGGTTCTGTAAGACCCTTTTCAGATCAGTTATTTTATATGGTTATGAGGCTTGGTCACCTACTAAATGCTTTGGAATATGAAATATTGAAGGCAGGTTTTGATCTGATGTAGGAGAATAATACATGAAGAACATGATCTGACCAGGCTTTGTGGGAGTGTTTATAAAGAAGCAAGAGGACCAAGTGAATTGAAATGCCCATGACTTCAGTAGCATGGCATGTGACTGGATGGTAGAAAATAGTCGTTTATAAGATCATTTTCATGATACCCAGTCTCAAGAGCAGTAAGAGGATGGAGGAATGATAAAATTAGGAAGCCTTTAAAATTGAGAAAGTTCATACTGTGACTGAATCCTCATTGGAGAAAACTGCCAAAGACAGAAAACAGTGGGGACACTTAGAGGAGCAGGTACAGACATGGAGTAGCAGCAGTAGTGTTTGCTGGGTTTCTCAAAGGCTGTCACCCAGTTGGGCAATGTCTTCTAAAGTACGGCTAAGACAGGCTGAATAACTCAAACCCTTATCTGACTTACTTCCTTGGGTTTTTTTCCCCTAACACTCAAAATCTTGTTTAAAAGCAGTTCTCACTAACTAGATGTGTGGCCTCCCAAGGTGGCTTCCCTGGTGCTCCTCATGACTTCCTCACAAAATACAAAAGAGTGGGTAGGCTTTATCTTGATAGTAGTCTGACCTGCAAGCAAAGCTCAAATGCCAGTCAGCTGCTATGTTTTCAGCTCTTAAAATTGACCTTTTTCTATCTGATTTCTGATTATTTTAACCTTAACAGGTTGGAATATATGGGATGCCTATGGAGTTCATTGGTCACAACACTGCCTTGCTCTCCAGTTACAGGTGCCACTGTTGAGTGTGCTGAGTTATTGCTGCTTCTTGCTACTAGGTTTTTCTGCACCCTTTAGAAAGCTGGAACCTTAGGTTGCAGTGCTCCTCCCTGCACATGTTTAGACACTGTTTAAATGCTCTTACTAAAACGATCATCTATTCCCCACATTGTTCTTACTTTTCTTTCCTTGGAAATCAGATACTGCAGAAGAAGATTGCTTTTTTAGTGACTGGTGAAATGAGAGATATTAATGCAGTACA
>VYZW01000049.1:0-15131 GCA_013401315.1 Balaeniceps rex
TGCTTAGTTGCCGACTGGGGCTAAACCACGACACCCTTATGTTCCCTTTAGGTTCTAAAGAGCATTCTGTGTCAACCCAGAGAAAAGCTTCTGGTTCAGTTTCTAGTTAGAGAAATTTAGCTAGAGCACACTAAGACTTCTACTGAACTGAAACGCTGTAAGTGGGTACAGCCAGGGGACTTGCTAAAACCTTGTGCTATTGCTCCAAATGGAATTGTTAGTGTAGTTGCAGTGTTATTAGCACAAACAAGGCACTCTGGAGAAGTTCCTTTCCCATACTCTATTAATCGCTTTTCAGAACAGCTACTTCAGGATTTATGAAAGTCAGGAATAACCAAATGTTTCCCTATGCAGTAGTGCAGTGGGATAACAGTGGAGCTGGGAGGTAATCATTCTATGTCAAGGCCTTGGACAGACCCTTTTTATTTTGGACAGATTTTCTGGTTTTTTGTTTTGCTTTGTTTTCCTGCTGCTTAAATGTGATGAGAATTGACAGTTTGTGGCTTTGATTAATTTTTGCTCAGGTGCCCTTTGGAGAAAACTTTCTGAAACTTGTTCTGTGAAAACAAACAAGTGAAAAGTTTAGCCATGAACAGGTCTTTAAACATCATCTTCAAAGCATGTGTGTCTTCGTAGAACCATAGTATCATAGAATAGTTTGGGTTGGAAGGGACCTTTAAAGGTCATCTAGTCCAACCTCTCCTGCAATGAGCAGGGGCGTCTTTAACTAAATCAGGTTGCTTAGAGCCCTGTCCAATCTGACCTTGAATGTTTCCAGAGATTGGGCATCTACCACCTCTCTCAGCAACCTGTTTTAGTGTTTCACCACCCTCATTGTAAAAATATTTCTTCCTTATACCTAGCCTGAATCTACCCTCTTTTCGTTTAAAACCATTACCCCTTGTCCTATTGCTAAAGGCCTTATTAAAAAGTCTTTCTTATAAGTCCCCTTTAGATATTGAAAGGCTGCACTAAGGTCTCCCCGGAGCCTTCTGTTCTCCAGGCTGAACACCACCAACTCTCTCAACCTGTCCTCATAGGAGAGCTGTTCCATCCCTCTGATCATTTTTGTGGCCCTCCTCTGGACCCACTCTAACAGTTCCATGTCTTTCTTGTGCTGAGTACTCCAGAGCTGGACGCAGTACTCCAGGTGGGGTCTCACCAGAGTGGAATAGAGGGGCAGAATTACCTCCCTCAACCTGTTGGTCATGCTTCTTTTTATGCAGCCCAGGATACATCTGGAAGTGATGATTTCATAAAGGTCAATAAAGTATTTAATAGTTCTACTAGATCCTAAGATTTAGATGATGACCACTGATTGGAACCTAAACATCTGTTTGAAATGTCATAAGTAACAAGGACTTCCAAGTCTCGTTTGAGATACATGAATTCTGAAGACTCAGTACCTAAAGCTGGCGCACCAGATTTAGCCAGAATGGAAACACTGGGGATAAAAACAATCTCTAATATGTTCCCAGATATCTACTTCAGGCTGCTGTGGGGCATCTCCATCTGCTTGGGATCTACAACCTAGACAGCCTTTCGAGGACTGGAGGAGGATTCAATGTTTTCTGATAAAATAAAGTGAAAGGAAGAGGCTTTCTGCTTGTACAGTAACATTTTTTGTATACACACATTCAGCCAGAAGCCACTTTGTTTCAGTGGCTTCGTTTCACTTCTTTGCTGCTGAAGTAAATGCAAATCCACTTCTCAAACCCCAGCAGTGCCTGCATGGGCAGTGGGATGCTCTCCACTTCTCTTATTTATGCCCTGCCCAGTTAGACAAGGATTCAAGACATACTGCTTTTGAAAGCAATTTCAAGGCTGAGTGTTCCTCTGTTACCAGAAAGGCCACTTGCTTGCTTTGAGAAGACAGAGACCTGGCATCTGTGCTCCAGTGTCTTAACGTTAATCAGTCACTGGGAGGGGACTTGATTACATCTAAATTACACTGCAATCACAAAATAGATACACTTTATTTAAGTGAACATTAGCAATACATTTTGCTTAGCTCTTTGAATGCAGAGCTATGCAGACTTGGCTAAAGTTGAACTTAATATGTCATGTTTTTTCTGTAAGTCTCTGTGGCAGAGTCTTTGTACTATTATATCAGAGCCCAACATCTCATTTCCATCTTTGTCTGAAATTATCTTCTGAAAGTTCTTACTTGATCTGTGAGATTATGTTAGTACTTTTAACTGGTCACAAAAGAGCTATGAAGGCCACAGGCATATTAATAAATCAGCAAAATTTCAAGGGGTGGAGCTCTTGGTCTTCGTAATTAAAGGCTGCTGTGTCTTTATTCCTGTAAGAGTTTTGAAGTCCACTAGACTAAAGAGTATTACATGAAAAAAATGAATTTTGCTTTCAGTCTGGCTTTGCTTTCTAATGATTGTGTGAAGGCTGGAATTCTTTGTGTCTCTGTGAGATTGTCTGAAGCAGTGAGAGAAATTAAGGTAAGTTTGGAACTCAGAACCAGTAAATATAGATGTGTAATTTTAGTAGTTCTGAGTAGTAGTGCATACATATGTAAGTCTACCCAGAAAACAGTTAAAAAGTGACATGGTTTAATTTTAAATTATATTTTTTAAAAGCATAGAATACATAGGCTTTGTCTTATTGGGACAGTGGTTCACTGAATACTGATGTAGTTCCCAGGAAAGAATGTAATTCGATTTAGTAAGTTTTCAATGATGACAGTTGTGGGTTTTTTTAAACAAAACTTGCAAAACGATGAATTTTAATGGAACATTAATGTACTTTCTCTCTTAGATATAGTTTGAGGTAATAAATACAATAGAACAATATAAGTAGTTCCTAACTATGCATATGATCCAGCTGTCAGTAGAATTCAGCTTCATTTTTGACTTTATCATCTACTTTTCAGGATGTGTGTTAACTGTTATCTTACTTACACTGGTTTTACTTAAGCAAACCTTTGACTCACTTAAGTAAGATTTTTGCTAAAGTAAAGAGCTCGGGATTTTCCCTTAAATATAGTAATTGGCAGAAAGACGTAAGCAAGATCTGCAATTCTTTGTGGTTTTTGGAGGGGTTTTGGTTTTGTTTTCTTTTTGCAACTCATAACATATTAATAGCATGTCTTTAAGTCACCTCTCCATCCAGAAATTCAGTGCATCAATCATATCAAGGGATTCCTGTTCAGGGAATTTCTTTTGATGTTATAGCTTCTCATCTTGAACTGACACTACATACCGCTCATCAGTGTCAAAATCTGTATCTGTAAAAACTATACAATCATCTTTTGGAAATGACATATTCTATTTTTACTTATAAGTTAAAGTGCCATTAAAATGAAAAATTCTGTAGAAATTATTCTAAAAATCTGTCAAAGGTTAGAAAAAAATTTTTCCTGTTAAACTGTCCCTTACAACTCAACTAAGGAGTCTATTTCTTATACATAATTGTGGAAAACAATGGAAGAAAATGACTATGAACTTCTATTACATTCTGTAAGTTATTTCTGTAGGATAAAAATATCACCCATCCCATGAAGTCAGTTTTCAGAAGCATGCACCAAAACCCAACATGAATAAGCATGAATAAGCATTGCTGGAATTGTTTAATGTGCACTTGTAACAGAATGAAGGCACATTATGCCATTCCAAAACAGGAATGCAAACAATGAGAATATAATAAGGTTTGGGTTTTTTAAAAATTTTTTTTACCATTTCAGTAGAAAATGGCTTACACACTAAACGTATTTTTGAATGTTACTGTAGCAGTTATGCAGTTGGGTCTGAGATGCAACTTACAGGAGCAGTTTAGACAAAGCATACCTAAGAAGAGAAAGAGCTTTCTGGCAAATTAGTTTGCTAAAGGTGAAAGTGGCAATATTACATACTTTTACAAACTGCTTAGGAACACTGTATCAGATGTGGTCTGCCAAATTACAGACTCAAGCTCTTTGCTTTAACTGGCATGCTACTTATAATTTTCACAGACTGATAAAGCCATATCTTAAGTATAGTTAGGGGATTTTTTGTCTCTTAGTACTCCATTTGTTGAACTATTCCAGAATTCATCTTGTGTTAGAAATCTGTTTCTACCTTCTGTCCTAGCTTAATTAACAGACAGTTTATATCCTTTTTTTTCTACTGCTGATATGATTTTTTGGTCAGTTCTTCCTCTCTGTTTATCACCTGCTATATTTATGGGGTGAGATCAAAAGTGAAGGCGAAAGCCTTCTTTGGCTTTATTGAGCTAACCTGAGTAACTGAGCTCTCAAATTTCTTCCTGTATGGTTGCTCATGGTTTCAGTCATGCTAGTGGTTTTCCCCTGAAGCTGTTCCCATTTGAACTCATTTTCATTGAAGAACAGTGGCCAGAACTGTCCAAACACTTTCCAGACAAGGTTCCACCAAGGGACTTGTACAATGACACTAACACTTTTGCAGTTCCACTGGACTTGGTGTGGCTTAAGTTGTTGTTTAAAACAAAGAACAATAGAAAATCAACATGATACATTTTAACTGGACTAATAAATGACCAAATGACTGGAGTCTAAATATGACCCTTAATAAAATCCTTGCCAGACAAATATATTTTCAATATTGATCCCAAGAGATCATTTATAAACTATATACTATTTAGTATGTATCAATGACATGCAAAATTTTTAGATAAGACAGAGCAGAAAATGCCATAATAATGAAAGTAACAGGTAAAAGGTACAGAATGATAAGACTTATTTAATGACAGAGTCCAAGCAAAACAGAATGTTTCAAAATGTCCAAGTAAAACTGGATATCCAGGACCAAATACATTCAGCCACCATACATTCAGAATGGGAATGTTATTCTGAGAAATAACGAATCTTATATGTGTAATCGTTGTGTAATAACACAAGTGACAATCCAGTGAGAGGTAGAAGTTCAAAGGGTTGATAAATGTCTGCTGCAGGTGCATAAATGATCTTGTTCAAGAACAATAGCTATTACTAAGTTCCACAGCATATGAAATGTGTAATATAAAAGGGCCACTACTGCTGGGGTAGCTTCTAGGCATTTGGCAACTGGGATATTAAATATTCTGTTGGAATAAATTTAAAACCACTTCAGGAAAACTGTAGGAAAAAAGAAAACCAAGATTTAAAACAGTAGAAAGCCAAAGTTAACATAGTAATATCTAGCTAGAAGTGCTTTTCAGCAGGTAAAAATAGCTACTGGTGCTTACCAGGTATACCACTACACTTGCACAGCTGTGCATTGCAGTCTGGCGTCTTATGACATCAAAATTCATTATGTGAAAGAAGATTTCTATTACTGTAATAATTAATTGCAGTGATATGGTAATTCCCACGCTGAAAGCATCTTAGGAGTAATGAATAGATACAACAACTTTGTGTTTTTATAATTTCTGCCAGTAAAATAGTGGCCATCTGAAATGAGAGTACAAATTAACAGTAGGGCAGCTCAAACATAAAAGCTGAACATCTGTTTTTGTAAACAAAATGTAGCAGAGTCCTAAACATGGTAGACAATATGTAAAAATATGTAAAGGTCAGATGTTGCACAATGCAAAACCAGTATCTTTTAAAATTAAAATTGTAATTAATTTCAATGTAAGCAATCAAATGGAAACTGCAAGTTACTCGCAGAGTAAATTCACCAGAAGAATGTATGTAGGTCAGGAAACACTCAAGCTGCCAAGAAAAACGTCCCCCCACAAAATTAAATGGAACAGGCAAATATAGCTATTCATATTTGAATAACAGCACTATATGTACGTTTATACTCTGAAGTTACTGATTACCCAGTATTAAATTTAATTTTGAATAGAAAGATTGCAAAGCTCTTTATGCATTTTTGCATAAATATTATTGAATAGTATCTTTTAAAAATATAAAAGAATGTCTGCATTCTTGCTCATTCACCAAACAACGATTTTGGTGGAAATTGTTGTTTGTAATTACCTTAGTGCTCCACCTTGTCTTTAAACCACTGTTCCCAATGCAGCAATCATGACTCAGCGAATGACTGATTTCAGGTGTACTGAAGTACAAACTGAAGGATTTAAGCAAAACCAGTGGAGAATACTGATTGTAATTTTAATTTTTTTAAAAATACACAGATTTTTCACTTTATAAAGTGGAGATGAGGTGTTTCAAACTCAATGTTTCTTTCATTTATTCATGAAATTTATACAGCATTATCTGAAGATGTTTGTAAGTTTGAAAATTCAGCATTAATTGTCCAGACGTCAGCCAATTTTTTTAAAACTTTTACATCAAACTTATCCAGATTTGTTGATTAAAAGACATCTGTCTTCAATAGTTGCTATTCAACATGTTCTTAAATACTGCCCTAATGCAAACTAATCCAAAGCCCTTATAATCTGTATTTTCCTCAGCTACAGAACAGAAATATTTATTGAATGACATTATTATAATTTGTCCTATTTCTATCTGGTAATTAGCCATTGTTAATGATTTATTAAAAATTCTAACTATTCTCTCTAGCTCTGCTGGCCATACCTTTGTCTATGTTTTTCCTTAGGAGCTTTCTGCAATTTTTAGCTTATAGTTTATGATAAGTATTATCAGTTTTCTCTTTATTGAATTTTTTATTGTTGCTTTCTCTTTGCCTTTTAGGCAAAGCTGTTTTTAACAAAGACTGAAGCTTTTGGGGAATCTAGTAAAATCTTTTTAAACAGCTCCCAAATACCGATTTTATTGTGTTTATCTTCTCTCTCAGTGCAACTGGCTTATAATTGTTTTCTACTTTGTGAAACTAGCATCTCTAGAGTATAAAACAGGCTTACATTACTGCTTGGGATTTCAGTCTTTTTGCAAATGTAGACAACTTACAATCACTTGGAACTAATCAATGACTAACTTTCAGTTCTGTGATCTGCTCCCCCCTATTTCTCGGAATGAAGTTTGAGGTAAAATTCAAGTCACAGAGTATGAGGATTCTTGATTCTCCTTAGATGTAGCAATTGTTTGATGTGTGTACAAATTGCAAAAAACAGCTTTGTACCAGTAACCCCAGGCTTTTAGCACAAACTGAAGTTCCTCATGTTTTTTTTTTTTTCTGTATGTTATTGAGAGTGCTTAATGAATACATCTATTTCCTAATGGAATGTCGTGGTCTTTAGCACACACCTTCTTTAGAACAGCTTGAGTTTTATCCATTAGGATACTAACCTGTAAGTACTGAAGAATATTTGGAACTGAGTTTTCAATGAGATAGATGTTTGCTATCAGAATCTTCACTTCCAGGATAAAAAAAGGTTTCTGAGAAGATACCTGGGATGCTGTGTTTCCAAGTGAAAAGGAAAACTCATTTGTTAATTTCAAATAAACCTTGATTTCTTGTGCTTGCATCTGAAGGGAAAAGAAGTCCTTACTGGATCCTCACATGTTCCTTTATGGTATTATAAAGAGCTAAAAAGAGGATGTAGCTTCTTTACAGCAAAAGCAGAACATTGTGAAGGTTTCCATGATCAGTTCCAGATTTTAAATAACAGAAATGTAAGATGAATTTATCTTCTGCTCCCTTTATCACCATTTCAGTTTAAAGCAGAGTTGCCAGCAAAGATGGAGACATGTATTATCTATTCTGGGATCACTTATATTGTGCAGAAGCAATCTAAGTGATCTTCATTACTTAGACTGTAACTATCATGGACTTTGTTGTTTACGTGTACAGGTTGGTTGTGAATCAATATTATCAATGTGGTTAATACTGAAATACAGAGTACATTCTTCTCAAGCCATTGCTTTTTAACTTTGGATCAATATCAAGTTCTATAGGACTAAATCCAGGAAACTGCATGACCCCTCATACTAATCTGTGGGAGCATCACTGTGAGTCTGACAAGACATACCTTTATAGACTTTTCTGAGCAATATACAGCTTTGAACAACTACGATGCTTCACTGAAATACTTCCACTTAAGAGGAAGAGATCTGTTGTCACTTCCTGTTCTGTTTATGGTATATTTAGTTCTAGTATCTCAAAACTGAGTGAAGCAGAGATTTGGTGTTGTAGCTCTATGGACTTTTTCCCACTTTTTTTCCCTTTTTTTTGTTCTTTTTCCTATTTTTTTTGCTGGGCTTTACTCCCATATCTCCTGTGAAGTTAGAGAACTGAAACATCAGTTCAAGCTCTCCTTGTAGGTAAAGCTCCTGGATTTACTTTTATATCAAAAGATAAAATCTTAGGTCCAAGCCATAAATGAACTCAGGCACCTTATTTCAAACTGCTATCCGAAAACTCCATTCCAGATTCTAAGGCAGAATATGACTAAAATTTTGTAGGCATTGCTCATTTTTTGCTTTATGTTTCTGTAAGCATACACAGTCACAACTTTATCACATCCAGAACTAACATCATCTTGAATATTCTGAGGAGCCCTACGCTCAGTTCATGCCCAAGAAACATATTAAATTCTTCCTCAGTCCCCAAAAGGGCTTGTTACACATAGAATACTGTGCTGTCTGGTTTCGGCTGGGATAGAGTTAATTTTCTTCATAGTAGTTGGCATAGTGCTGTGTTTTGGATTTAGTATGAGAATAATGCTGATAACACACTGATTTTTTAGTTGTTGCTAAGCAGTTCTTAGACTAGTCAAGGACTTTTCAGCTTCCCATGCTCTGCCAGGTGCACAAGAAGCTGGGCGGGGGCACAGCCAGGACAGCTGACCCAAACTGGCCAATGGGCTATTCCATACCATATGACATCATGCTCAGTATAGAAACGGGGAGTTGGCCAGGGGGCAGCGATCGCTGCTTGGGGACTGGCTGGGCATCAGTTGGCAGCTGGTGAGCAATTACATTGTGCATCACTTGCTTTGTATATTATTATTATTGTTATTACTACTACTACTACTATTTTATTTTATTTTATTTCAATTATTAAACTGTTCTTATCTCAGCCCATGAGTTTTCTCACTTTTCCAATTCTCTCCCCATCCTCCAGGGAGCACCTGTGTGGTGCTTAGTTGCTGACTGGGGTTAAACCATGATAGTCCTTTTTGGCTCCTAACATGGGGCACAAAGGGTTTGAGATAATAACAGATTAACCAGAACTTGTTAAGGAATTTATGTCTATTAACAGTTGCTGGTCACAATATTGATTCATCTGTTCTCGATATTAGTTTATCTGATCTGCACCATGCTCCTTTTCTTTCTGTACCTGTTAAAAATTGGTGTTGGTTCTTGCAGTTTGCTGTGCTCTGCAATGACTAGTGATGTTTTGCCTGGGAGATTCATTATTAAAACACTGGCCTTGAGCTTAATCTGGTATTTGAGCTTTGTACTGAAGCCATTACTTTACTTCAGGTACCCCTTCGTGGAGACAATTAGCAATTATATCTCTTCCTCTGAGAGGCTTTTTATGGAGGAAATACAGAATGGTACCTTTGCTGCTTTCTTCTATGATGTTTCCTCCTTCATTACAATAACTTTTCAGTATCTTGAATATCCTTGGACAGTTAAGATACTTCTATTGGTATTTCTTGGGAATATTATTTCGGTTTTGTCTAAGGTTAATAAGCAATTTAAGAATATCATCCAGAGATTTGCCCCAAGCCTGGATAGTTATGAATAGCAGGCTGTGTGGGGTAGCATGGGCAAGTACCTGGGACAGTGGGCACCTCCAGTGTTTTGGAACTTCACCCCTGAACAAGTGCAGAATCCTGAAAAACTGGTAAAGTATTTGGAAAAAGTATGTTGTCACCCCAGCAACTCCAGAGAGACACAAGTCACTGCAATGTGCTGGGGCCTGGCCCCTGCCTACCGAGCCCTGTGCAACACTATTCAGAACCCTCAAGGGGAAGAGAAGGTCTCTGGATCTGATGACAAAATGACAGGCACTGCGGTTACTCGAGGCCCGGTGACAGGCACTGCGGTTACTCCAGCCCCGGTGACAGGCACTGCAGCTGAACCAGAGAACCAACCCATGCCAGTATCAGTCGCCTTTATACACAAGAAAAAATACACAAAAAAATCAGCTCATTTAGTAAAGGATGGAGATGAACCAGGACCACCACAAGAACAGGAGGAGGAGAAGGCAGAACCCATAAATGAGATGGTAACCACCCAATCCCTATTCCTGAGTGAGCTGCGAGATATGCAAAAAGATTTCAGCCATTGTCCAGGCGAGACATTGTCACCTGGCTGCTCCAATGCTGGGATAACGGGGCCAGTAGCCTGGAGTTAGAGGGTAGGGAAGCCAAGCAGGCTGTGTGGTGCCTAGTTGCTGGATAGGGTTAAACCACAACATGCGCAAACACCTAAAACACCTGTGTAGGTTTGTAGTACACTCCAAATGCAGTGGGAGATCTTCCCTCCAAAAACATAACTATAGGAAATATTTTATTATAGGTGACACCCCCTTTTATGGAAAGGTCTATTTGTTAGAGCATTCATAGGTGTGAGGCCCAGAGCAGTTGCTTCCTTTTCCTGAAGGAGACTTAATTCCCACTGACCAGGAAGGAGCCCTTTCCAGAAAAATCCTACAGACTTTTCCTGGAAAAGTGAATATTGTCCATTCTGTCAAGTCTCTACCATCAAACAGGAGAAAAAAGAAGTACTGGCAAAAAACGCCAACTCCAGAGATGCTTTAGGATGCTGTGATAGTCAGGCGGCTGAAGATGCGGGTAATCCATTTCAGAGACCAAATTTAAGAATTTCTGTTCCTAATTATCTCTATTTAGTTATCTTTATTTAGCAGCATTTGAGTGCGCTGATTTCAGATGTGTCTCAGCTGAGGCTATTGATCCCTTGGAATACCATTCTAATTTAACTTTCCATGCAACCTATGGGGAATCTAAGGAAATAACATGAAGTTTTGGATCTCATTAAGGTGTTACTTTGTCTACATCTTCTATTAAATCTGACACTTAGAAGTCAGCTCTGCTATTAACTGTGTTTTGAAGGCCTCTCAGATTGTAAAAAGACTAATGCATGCCAAGTTGAAAGAGAGGGTCTTAGGTTTGAAGAAAACTCAAATGAAAATAGAATTATATTGTTCCAAAAGAGCTAGGTTTGAGTTGCATTATTTTCTCTACTTGATTTCTGTTGCACTGTTTAAGCTGTTTAAGCCAACACATTACTTTATTTACAATGCATCACTACAATATTTATCGTTCTAATCAAATCTGCAGCTGGTTTTCTTAACTGGAGATTCAGTACTGGCTTTTTCATAAACAACACTGAATCTTCTTAAATTTAAATATAGTGCTCAAGACAATATGCTCATCAAAAAAAAAAAAGCCCATTCTGTTTCCATTTTAAGAGATGTGTTTGCTGCATGTTAATGTTGAGTTCTGTAATGTTTTCCCTTGAAATATCATATAGACTGTATTTTGCTAGAAAATATGTCATAATGTTTTCTGATATTTTCAGATGAGCTAAAGTGTATATCTGTTCTTAATCTATTCCCTTTGCTGAGGCAATGTACATCCTCAGCAGCATATTTAAGCAAATGGATTTTTTCCTTAGCAGATCAAACTGAGTTCTGCTGCAGGCACAGAACTTCCTATTTAAATGACAAATGTCTCTGCTTGCAGATTTGAAAACTCACTTATTGACTCTTTCATCTTGTGTAAACAAATAATCAGCCCATCACCACTATGGTGGGGAAAGTGGAAGAATAAAAGGGAAAAGGAATTTTTGGGAGTACTGCCAAATATTGCATTACTTGGAATGAAAAATTACTTGTTTGCTGTTAATGTTGCCATTATACACAGATAGTAGACAGCAATGCTGAGAAAGAACAAAGAAAAATCTACAAAGACTCTGTAATACCAAATATTTCTTCACACTTAGAAGGCAGTGAGACTTTCTTTTTTTCTCAAATGACAGCAAAGAAGTCCTGATTTTTGACAACATATTTTAAGCTGCTTTCACAACTAAATTCTGAGAGCTCTTTATTTAAGAAATTTTCAGTTTGGTCTTCAAGCATCCAAACAGTTTAAATATAATATCATTTAGGTACCCCCTGACAAGTCTAAAGTTAACATGTTTCTAAATGATTTTTTTTTTTAGGTAAAGCCTATATATATATAAAGGTAATGAATGTAAGACATCCCATATGTTTTGTTGTTCCTGGGTTGTTTTTTTTTTTTTTGCTTTCATAGTGAATTGTTATGAGGAAAGTGAAAAAATCAATGTGATCTAAAGAAAATGATATCTGAGTGGCCTTTTTTCATATAACGGTACTTTGAAATGTGTTATTGCTGAACCACCTTTACAGGGTAAATAAAAGCAGTGGAACTGCTCAAGGAATAAGGTGCTAATCAGTGTATGTAAAAGTAATCTTGGGGTGAGGTAGGTCCATAAGGAAGAAAACATATACTGCAGGTTTTAAGCCTAATGTGCAGCTGCTATAGTTACAAAAATCAACTGCCCATACTAGAGAAAAAGCACTTCTATGGTAGATCCATGGAACTGCATACGTAAACGTTGGTTTGGGATCTGGAACAAGTAAGATGCTCCTTCTCAAAGTAGGGTTTGTTCTTTTCTTACAAATGTTTTATGGCTCCTCTAAATTAAAAAAGACACTTCATGAAAGCAGATGGAAGTTACATGTTACACTGAAGTCTCTGAGATCCAGGTTCAGTGAAATTGCTGTGTTCTATATTCAGCTATTACAGCTGTAATCAGAGTTACGCAAACAGTAGAGACGCACAGATTTGCAGTTACAGATGAACTTTGCTCCCATCTAAGAATAAAATCTGTACTCTTTAGAATTAAAGTTTACAATTACAAATGTAAAGTCTTACAAATTTGTCTTCTTTCACAACTAGACCGTATTGCAATGGAGAGATGCAGGATAATAGAATGGATGTTTGCCATAAAATAACTAAATTTTGGGGAATATAAGTCATTGCTATGAGGTAGTTTGTTTACAATGCACAGGAAAACAAACCTGAAGAAATTAAACATTATTTACTATAAGATTCAGAGCAAAGACAACAAGTTTGCAAGCTAGGAGACAGCAATTTGTTAATCTTAGATACTATAAGTCTATCTGTATTTGAGATTAAATTTTAATTTCTGTGTATGAATCACTTAGGCTAAGTCACCTGTATTTTTAAACATTAAGGAAACCACCAAACTCATACTGGATGAAAATAATATCAAACACATTGTTAACTCACATTGCAAAAAGTCCACAGCAACATGAAAAAAAGAACATTTCTGATTCCATGTGGAGGATGAAAATGTGTGTATATACAAGACCTGCAAGCATGTATCTACAGAGTGGTTAAACAAATACTGTCAGAATACTCTGTGTTACTCTTGTTGAATATCTTCATTTAATGTAGATTTTGAGTTTGACTTCATCACTACATAGGTATACTAATTAGGGTAAGTATTGGAATAATTTTAAACAGACATTTGTGACAGGGATATTTTACTTCTAGTTGAAAAAAAGCTTCACCTAATCCCTCCAATAAGTTTTCTGTTCATTAAAGAAACTTTTTAAATTCTCAACATTAATTATCTTTTGCATTTTCTTTCCTAAGTCTAATAGTGATTTTGCTACCTATTTACAAATCTATTAGTATTCCTACTGGAAGTTTGTGTGGACTGATACAGGGACTGAGATGGGATAAGAAAAATAGGGAAAAGTTAGTTATTTACTTACTGTAAAAAGAAATGTAACTTCATAATAAATGAAATTAACTGAATAAACTCATACTGTGTCTTTAAAAGGTCTCAAATAATGTTTCACTTGCCTCTTCAGAATCAGCAGGGATTTTTTTCCTTCTTTCAGTGAGAGAGGAATAAGTTAATTCAAGGAAAAGCAAATAAAATAAATTAATGATAAAAAATAACCCAGGGGGCAACTTTTTCTGTCAGATGTACTGATATAAAATCAATGTTATCTCATAATCTTCTTTCTTTACACTATCTTTATCTTGGAATAGAGTAATATTTAGCCCGTAAGACCTGTTACAGCAATATAGCTCAATTGATTGAAATAGGAATGATCTATCATGCTAGTGTAAGTTAGATCTGGACCATAATCTTTGTTTTCAGTCTTCTGTAGATACTTCTTACAAGGCTAAAGAGGCTAGAAAAAAAGTTATTTTGGTGTGTTTTGTAGTCTCTGCAGAAAGCCACAGTTAAACTAACCCAAAGAGTTTTACACACGCAGTCACCAACAATCATTATTACCATACCAGGGAGACACTACCTCGGTTTAAAATTCATTCATTATTTATAAAACTGTGAGCTTGCTTTCTTGTGTTTGCTGGGTGAACAGCTTTTGCTATCACTCAAGGACTCCTGGATAGAAAGTAATCTGTATCTTGGGAATGCTGGAAGCCAAAAATGATTGACAGCTCAGGTATCTTATTTCACTAAGGCTGGAACCTATCTCCCTCTGCTATAGCTGAATCACATGGGAGATTATATATCACGGGCCAGATCTTCAGTTTATTCAGGCAACCAGCCCACTAATCTGGAAGTTCAAATAAGTAAAAGCAGCGGCTAACTTCAGCACGTGTTTTGCTTCAAGAGGACCTTCAACATCATGTACCTCTAATGGCTTTGAGTACATTTTAATCAGGAAAGCTCTCCCAATAAATCTCAGTTAGATGGCTTGCATGATTGAGGACTACTCATGCAAGTATCTACAAGGCTCCAAAGCATGAGGTGGAATTTGAAGTGTAGAATAAATAAATGCATCCTCTTGACTAACTGTCCAGTATTAGTATTCTAACAGTTTGTGCTTGACCTTGCTTTTAAATAAATAAAATTTAAACTTGGAGAAGGGATTTTAATTTAAAATCCTGGACTAGTCAGTCCATCAGTCACTAGGTACAATTTGCATATTGTATGCCTGCTTGAATAATATTGTGTGTTAATCATGCTAATTTTCCATGGGCATTTTGGTCATCAGAAAGAACAGCAAGCTGTAGTGCAAACAGAAAGGAAAAAGATAGCTGAAAGTGAAGGTTTTTGTTTACCATTTCCTTCATTGCATAACTGAAAACGTTATGTATGAATAAAAAATATTCACTACGTTCAGACTCTGAAAGTCTGTGGTGTTGGAATAGAATGGAAATTTTGTGTGATATTTTAAAAACACTTAAACTTTAAAAGCATCCCAAAAGGACTGAAATTCAGGAAGAATTATGGGCCTAACACC
>VYZW01000050.1:5167-26389 GCA_013401315.1 Balaeniceps rex
ATTACAAAATGTTCCCTTTTTTTTTTTTTTCCCCATGTTAGGTCTACTGAGCTTCCTGCAACAATGGTGGTTACAGAAACGGACACTTCCACAGCTTCTCAGACAAACAGTTCCACCTGCGACTTATATGAGCACAAAGATACAGCACGGATACTACTGTCTGTCTTCTACAGCTCCATCTTAATTCTTGGGGTGCTTGGAAACACCATTGCCCTCACCGTCATTTTTAAAAACAGAAAGAAGATCAACTCCACTACCCTCTATTCAACAAATCTCGTCTTCTCCGATCTCCTGTTCTGTATTGCCTTGCCTACAAGGATAGCCTACTACGCCCTGGGATTTCACTGGCCATTTGGAGAAGCATTATGTCGAATAACCGCTCTCTTGTTCTATATCAACACCTACGCAGGTGTAAACTTCATGACATGTTTGAGCATTGACAGGTTTTTCGCTGTTGTCCACCCCTTCCGATACAAGATCAGAAGGATTAAATATGCCAAGGGCATTTGTGTCTTTATCTGGTTTCTTGTATTTAGTCAAACTTTCCCATTACTTATACAACCCATGTCACACGAAGAAAAAGAAAGGACTACATGTATGGAATATCCAAACTTTGAAAAAATAGCACATCTACCATTAATACTTCTTGCTGCCTGTTTAGTAGGGTACCTTATTCCCCTGGGGATTATACTATTTTGTTACTCTCAAATTAGCTGCAAACTTTTTCAAGCAGCCAAGGAAAATCCACTGACTGAAAAATCGGGGATAAACAAAAAAGCCATCAATACAATCGTATTTGTAATTATAGTGTTTGTCATCTGCTTTACCCCTTATCATGTTGCAATCATACAACACATGATTAAGAAGCTTCAGAATGAACCCTTGTGCACTGAAAAGAAAATTTTCCAGAAGTCACTCCATTATACCGTGTTTCTGATGAATTTTAACTGCTGCCTAGATCCTTTCATCTATTTCTTTGCATGCAAAGGATACAAAAGAACTGTAATGAAAATACTGAGGCGACAAGTGAGTCTATCAATTTCAAGTGCTGTCAGGTCACATCACGACGAAAGCTCACGTGACGTGGGAGAAACGCAAATGATGGTACTTGCAAAATCTTCCAATGGAAATCTACCTCAAAAATAAAGTCTGTAGTACACGGCAGTGCAGCAAGCTTAAAAATCCAGGGTCCACAGTAAAAACTCTTAGTGCTCCCTGTACAGCAGCTTAAGTAAGATTCTGATTCTCAGGATATCAGGAAGTCAAGAAGTGATGCTGGACTGAAAAAGAATTGCCACAGGACAGCAGGAAAACTCAGCGTTATAATTTCCTATCTGTATCATTTTGACCGATCTCATTATTTTTTCCAGGAAATATGCACCATTGTGAATGTTCAAATTCCATACTGTACATATGTATGCCTGGATGTTATTAACTCAAGCAAAGACTCGATTCACAGTTTGGGTGTCTGAGAAAGGATTAAACACGAATAGCTTACAGTTCAGACTGACTACAACCAGAACATTTGAAAATTGCAAGGCCTCTCACTGAGCTCCAATTACAGCAATGGTTTTGTTAGTCAAGTCACACAAGCAAAGGAATCAGACTTTGAGATAAAATGGACAATTTCTGTGCATGTTTGACTATCACAAGTGCTTAGTTTATAGCCCTTTGGAGGTGAAACTGCATTTTATAGTATTGGGAGCACGAACGTCTTATTGGACAACTCACATAGATAACATTGTCACATGTAATAGAGGAAAAGTTAATGAACTGTTTGGTTCTCCCCAACTGAATATTTCTCCCACTGAATATTTCTGATATGTTAAATCACTCATCTTTGC
This sequence comes from Balaeniceps rex, assembly GCA_013401315.1. NCBI lineage: Eukaryota > Metazoa > Chordata > Aves > Pelecaniformes > Balaenicipitidae > Balaeniceps > Balaeniceps rex. The sequence goes on from VYZW01000050.1 coordinate 7,012, forward strand.
AAGGTGTATATCTTTACTCCTTTTCCTACTCCTTTTCTTTTTCGTGTGTATTGTAAGGAGTCTCTACTCTAGTTGTACATAAATTATTTATAAACACAAAAAATAAGTTGAAGCAAGAGGCTGTAGTATGAAAACTGCACCGTTTCAGTTAAAAGAGCAGTGGTACAGGGTTCTTCAGAACTTCTGCTGAAGTCAGACATGGACACAAGACGAACATTTTAGACACAGGAATAAGCGTTCACAGTTGAAGTCACCAAAAAGTAATTTAATGGGACAATTCTGATGGTGTGAGATGCCCACCTCTTCTTAAGTGCTGTTTACCTGAGAGATCAATAAATGAGAACAGTAGGATTGGCTGGGAAAGAACAAGCTTTCCCATCACAACTTCATACAGTCTATCTGGGATCCCTTTAGGCACACTGACCATTGGGCCAGCAGAGACCAAATGACTTAAACACATCCTGCTGGAATCGGCTCAATACCAGTTGAGTATTCAGGATGCAAGCCCTGGGTTCCTGCTGTCATGCCCTTCCGTCATGTGTCAGTTTCCTTCCCTACTTTATTCCTGGCCCCTGTGTCTTTTCTTTTGTCTTCTATCTTATTAATATGCCTTCACCTCCCAACACAACTTGGTAATTGCACCACGAGGTTGTGATGGAAAAGGAAAATTAAAAAGTGCCTGACAATTACTGGTAAAAGCTATGCCAGATGTCAGAATAAATGTTATTTATTGCAGCTGTATCTCTTCGGCATTGAGGTTGCATTGGAAGTCAAACAAACATAGTTACATTTGTCATCTTTGCAATTCCTCCCTTCCTCACGTGTTGACCTCTGCCTACCTGCAAACATGGAAGGGTCATATCTGAACAGCAGTACGGAAACATTAAATTAACAATTACTTTCTTATGGGAAAGAAAATGCAAAAGACCCTATATTTCATTCCACTTAGATTGTCAAAATTGAGTTTCTAATTAGAAAAGACACTATGCAACTACAGGAAAATGGAGTAAAAAAAAATTTTTTAACAGCAGAAGTTCTACTTAATTCTGTATGCTATAGCAGTTCTGTTCTTGTCAGCTTTTTTAATAAACTATTTTAAAATTTTATTTAAGAATTTGTTCCTACTGGAGCAAGCAAATGATAACTTGATAGAACCACAGACAGACCACTCATGAATACGTAGAAGCTGCAGAAATAAAATATATGTATTATTAATATCACACCAGTACAAGCTCATTTTATTCTACTAATGTCTGTTTTTTTATTTTGGTATGCATTGCATCTAACTATGATTATAAAATCTTAAACGCAAGAAGTCTTTTTTATATTTGTCTGTAAAATATAACTTGAATATGTATTACAGGACCACACAATGCAGATATCTTCTTCTAAGAGGAAACAAAGTGAAGATCTGTATTGAAAATCTTTCTCTATCCCCATTTTCTCATGTTAGCAATTATGTTATTTTCAAATTTAGACTTTGTTTCTAAATCACATCAACATTCTCAAACAGCTAACATTACATCAAAATACGGCTTTTGCTCTAATACGCCTTAAGAGCACTGGTCCAGTTAGATACGGGTTTGAGAAAGGCTATTTTTTTCTCCTTATTTTAATATTTCTCAAATGCTGAAGAAACCAATAAAATAAAAACCTTTACAAGCTAAGATAAGCTCAGCTTCCTGACAAGAGTCCTAAAGGCACAGACACACAGGCAGACAGTGACAATTTATAGCTGTGGTAGCTGATGCCACTGCTTTCTGTCAGAACTTGTCAGCCCGCACTCACAGCCCATGCACACTCGTATCAATGAGGAGCCTCTTTTCTGTGTGCTTATCTGAACCTGCCAAAAGTAGCAGTGGTGGTTTCAGTTGCCCTAGGACACTGCATTGAAGTAATTTAGAGAGTATCTGTCCTATTTCTTCTACCAGCTGTGCTGTGGGGCTGGTAGCCATCACCAGAGAAAAGGTAACAAGGTGCTGCATGGGAGCAAGGGAAAGCAGTAATATTGAAAACTTACAGCTGTTCTCAAACAACTGATTTTCTTCAAGATGCCCTTATCCATGCATCCTGCTGGTACCAGTTACCTGTAGTAGCACACCTCAGATCCCTCTCCTCCTGCATGCTGCACAGACATGAATAAAGGGGGTAAAGTCATACCTGGTATCTCTTTTCCTCTCCAACAATGAGTATGTAACAGATGTGTCTGTCTTTTAAGACATGAGCATGCCACACCATGCATCACGTGGCTGAAGCAGTGTGAGCTTTGCAAAAGAAAATGAGCTTTTGCTTTGGCAAAGGCTTTTGATACATTCTAGGAAATGCTCCCTTCTACATGAAAGGCTGGGAAATGGTCATACAGATCTGGAGCTCCCTCACCCTTTTCACATATAAATAAAGCAGCTAACAAGTAGCAGCAGGTTCAAATGGCTTGCTCATTACAAGGATCTGACTGAAGTTCTTCAGAGAAACTGGGTCTCTATTTGAAGGGTGAAGTCCAGTCACGGTCTTAAAACCCACGTTCATGACAAGACGATAGAGTGTCTTTTAATTCTACACTTCGGAGTATAGGGCTAGGGCAGTTGCTAAGAGGACTCCAACTAGACTTCGTGTCCACTGCTGACATCTCTCTCAAATCTTACCTGGTAGGGAATGTGACAGAGCACATAGAAATAAAAATGATGATGGGGGTCGAATGGTACATTTTGGCTGCCTCTGTCCAAGTCCAGAAAAGAAAGTTGTATAGACACCTGTTGTTGAACACATGACCAAGTGAAGGTGCATTGTGTGAAAAAATCGCAAAACAGACACGCATTTTCAGCAAAAGAACATTTAGTGCCTTCAGCTTTTCTTTCACTGAGAATGCAAAACTAAGGACTACTACTGCAAGTGCTCAGATGGGTTCCCTCAGCCACCTTAGCTAGAAGATATTGAAGCCTAACTGAAAGTGTGGAGATAAAGAACACAATCTCCTGTGGCTTACAGTCCCAGCAGAAGAGGACAGGTATTCGCCAAGGCATCATTGCCTGATTCTTTTGGCTGTGGCCCTGAAAGCTATGCAGATGAGGAACCTGTCAGCAACATGGTCATCTCCTAGCAAAAGACAGTAACAGCAACTGTCTGAAGTGGTAAACGTGCTACCACAAATAACACAATTCCTGACAGTGGTTAATGACTCCTCTTAAACCAGCAAGCTCATTAGTATAAAGAAAAAAATGGAGGGGTTTGTGTTTTGAGGGTTTTTTTAAACAGATGTTGCATTAAAGACTAACATCATTCTGAAACTCAAAAGCTTTCAGGTAAGCAAGTAATGAATAGACTCCAAGAAAACAATGAGACAGCCTGCAACATAAGAAAAATAAATACGGTGCGGCTGAAGAGCAGCTTTGCCTTACACGACCAGTTTTGGAGGAACTGAAAAGCAGCAACGTACTCTGTCTCTTCTATCCCCACATCTGTGGTACAGAGCAGGGGAAGAACTCAAGACAAACTAAAGTTTGTATCTTAGCAGTATCCCACTGTGCTGGCTCAATACAGACAAGGTCAACAGACACCAAGAATCACTAGAAAAACATCAAAATCATCTGAGTGAAATATTTCCTATTACAGTCTTGGCTAAGCTGCAGCTTGCAGACTAAGGCTATGGTACAAAATTAACTCAGCCAAGCTGCAACCCTTTTCTGAAGAAAAACAGGGGAATTGCTGTTTGTACAGTAAATGGTCAGGCATATTTCCTCAATTTTTTTTCCCCTCAGAATACTCTCTTGGCTTCCTGCAATGTCTAACTTCGGACTTCCTGAGGCAGATGTCTCATCTTTGCACACGACAGTCCTCAATCAATTTTTCTTCCATCAGCCTGTCTGGTCCCTTTTTGAACTCAAATAAAATGTCTGCCTGCAGCATCTTGCAGCAAGAAGTTCCACAGTCTAACTAACCATGGTGTGTGGAGCCTGTGACATCTGTTAGTTTCATCTGTTAGTTTTGGTCCTGCACTTGGGCCGCAACAACCCCATGCAATGCTACAGGCTTGGGGATGAGTGGCTGGAAAGCTGCTTGGCAGAGAGCGATCTGGGGGTGTTGGTCGACAGCCAACTGAATATGAGCCAGCAGTGTGACCAGGTGGCCAAGAAGGCCAACAGCATCCTGGCTTGTATCAGAAATAGTGTGGCCAGCAGGAGTAGGGAAGTCATCCTTCCCCTGTACTCAGCACTGGTGAGGCCACACCTCGAGTACTGTGTTCAGTTTTGGGCTCCTCACTACAAGACGGACATTGAGGTGCTGGGGCATGTCCTAAGAAGAGCAGTGAAGCTGGTGAAGGGTCTGGAGCACAAGTCTTATGAGGAGCGGCTGAGGGATCTGGAGTTGTTTAGCCTGGAGAAGAGGAGGCTGAGGGGAGACCTTATCACTCTCTACAACTACCTGAAAGGAGGTTGCAGCGAGATGGGTGTTGGTCTCTTCTCCCAAGTAGCAAGTGACAGGACAAGAGACAATGGCCTCAAGTTGTGCCAGGGGAGGTTTAGATTAGATATTAGGAAAAACTTCTTCACGGAAAGGGTTGTCAAGTATTGGAACAGGCTGCCCAGGGAAGTGGTCGAGTCACCATCCCTGGAGGTATTTAAAAGACAGGTAGACGAGGTGCTTAGGGACATGGTTTAGTAGTGGACAGGTACGGTTGGACTTGGTGATCTTAAAGGTCTTTTCCAACCAAATGATTCTATGATTCATTTGAAGTCCCCTGCTTCTTGTACTAGAAATGAGTGAACACAGCGACTCTCTATTTACCCTGTTCACATTAGTTGTGATTTTACAGACCTGCATCAAATCCCCTTCCTTCAAGTCATCTAGTCTCTTCTCCTATGAACAGCCAGATCAAAGCTGTTCACCACTTCATCCAAATTACAGAGGAAGGAAAGAAGGAAAGTGCAAAGAAAGAATGGAAATCCAACTGTGTTCGAGCTGGGTGGCAAAAGAGAACAGGGTATGTCTATACACAGGGAGATCAACAGCATATTGATTTACTTTTTCTACCACAGTAGCATAGAGGTAAGTCTCAAAACTGGGATCTTACCCCATGACTGCCAAATTTGGATAACCTTGCTCAGATACATTAAATAAAGAAGAACAGCACCTCAAAGGGAAAATGGGCCAACAGGAACGTCATGAAGTTCAGCAAAGCCAAATGCAAAGTCCTGCACTTGAGATGGAATAACCCCACACAACAGTGCAGGCTGGGCACTGCCTGGTTAGAAAGCAGCTTTGCAAAAAAGGTCTGGGCTCCTGGTGGACAACAAGTTCAAGAGGAGTCAGTAGTGTGACCTCATGGCCAAACATGTATGGGACCGCGTTAGAAAGAACATCAAGGGAAATTATCTTTCCCCTCCATTCAGTACTTGTGAGATCATACCTGGAGTCCTGTACCCAGTTTTGGACTTCCCAGTACAAGACACTGACATACTGGAACAAGTCCAGCAGAAGGCCACCAAAAATGATGAAGGGGCAGCAGCACATGCTACTGGAGGAGAGTGTGAGAGCGCTGAGATGGTTCAGCCTGGAGAGGGAAGACTGAGACAAGATGTTATCACTGTCTTCAACTGCCTAATGGGGAGGGGTACAGAATAGATGGCAACACACGGTAACGAGCACAAATCGTAGGAAGGAACAATTAAACATTAGGAAGCACTCTTTCACCATGAGGTTAGTCAGACACCGGGAAAGGTTGCACAGAAAGGCTGTGAAATCTCTATCTTTAGAGCTACTCAAAACTTGACTGGACACAGCCCTGATTAAATTGGCACTACAAGACGGTCTCCAGAGGCTCCTTTCAACCTGCATCCTTCTACAACTAACAAATTTGGCCAAAACTTTGATTAAGTTAGACAAGAAAGCAACATGAAACTCAATGGCCTTCCAGTAAAACTAGCAAATGGTAACACTTTAAAATCTTCTAGCGGTGTTCTCTATTTAAGCCCTTATCAAAATGCTGTCATTAGCAACCTCCTAAAATAAAGAAAGGTCAAGACAAGGCCTAGATTTCTTTCCAAAAAGCTGCATTCATTTTTCCTCAGTGCAAAAATATGAGTTTCTCCTCTTCCTCTTTTCTTTTCCTCAGTTGTGACAGATGTTGTGCAAAGGGCTAAACTAAAAAAGCAAGTTTTGCACCTGTTCTGAAGGCAGCAACATTTGTGGTTATCCTATCCCCTTCAGAAAAGTATACATCGTCTTATACCATGCATGAGGAGAGCTATGTTCCTCCCTCTAATAAGCTAGACTTAGCAGTTTCATCCTTCCTGTGACATGTAACTTTCGAGGGAAGTTGTGGTTAGTTAGCAGAATGCACTCCAAGGCAGCCTATTTTAAATATAGAGATGCTGAAAACTGATTATTCTCAACTTACTAGCCTACAAAGCAGCCAGATAGAGTTTTATCAGCAGCTGCTGATACTAAGGGGCTAAGAACTTGATGAAACCTTAATATCACAACTTCTAAGCATGGAAACTTCAAGTAGTTCTGTCTAGAAGTAACAACAACAGATCATTGTCCCCAGTCGGACAGGAAGAGATGAAGCACCCCTGCCAGCTGCATGTGTGAGGCATTTTTGACAAAAAGAGACAACTGAAGACTCTTGACAAGTTACCAGACTATAAAGGCAACTCCAGGACAATTCTTTTTTTTTTGGGCTTTAAAAAATAAATATGGTGTATCCACAATGCCAGCCTTTCAAAACATCCAAACACCCATCAGAATCTTACTCCTTCACTCAGGTGAGTGCAAACCATTTCAAATGTGTCAGGGCTAGCTATTAGGACAGATACATAATAATGTTATTTATGCTAAAAGAGGGATAGAGGGCAAAGCTTCACATTCATATCCCCAATACTTGACAACATCTCATGATCCCTCCTAGTGGCTTTGTTCTAGACAAACAATGACATAAATGATCAGACAGGACATCTAGAAAGAGGCCAGGCCTGCAAGAAGGTAACATAATGTATGTCACTATTAAAAATGTGACCTGGAAGAAAGTATCTCAGTTCTGTTGAGAGAAGAAAAAACAAAGGAAAAATCAAGCCATCTGAATTTACTGGCATAAGAGATTACTGGCATAACAGATTAATTTCATTAAATGAAGGATCTTTCATCTTTAACTCCCCTTAATCCACAAGCTAGAGCAGAAGCTCTAAAACAAGCATGCTTGGATATCACCACTGGCAAGCAGAACTAGTGACCATGGACACCAGGCATGACTGCAAAACGAGCAGCTTCCAGTTGTGGGCACAGCCAGGCCATCTCTTCACCCCTCCTTGCTTTTCTGCTGCACTGTTCCACCCATTCAGCTAGCACCCACATCCCATGCCCTTGGCCATGAGGAGTCCCTGCATACCAGGAGCGCAGGGAGAGCTGTCCACAGCTAGGCAAACCTACAGAGGCCAAGCTCATGGCTGAGAGCAACTAGCTGAGGACCACCGTAGATGGAGAGCCTAGGGTCAGGGAAATGCCTCCTGTTGTCTGAACTGATTTTACTGCCTCCATAAAAGGTCTTTTTACATTTCCTCCACTGCATGTGGAAGCTGAACTTGGAAAAATTAATTCCCCTGGCTAGGGCCTTGCCTTCCTAATGGTGTGGTTGCTGGTGCTGTGGAGGCACTTACTGTACAGCTCAGCATCTCTATTCAAGCAGTCAAGTACCACTGCCATCATATATCCCTTTGCAGTGCTTCTTGTGCTGCAACTTGCAAATTCCTGCTGAAATTAAGTGATTAATGATCAGAATTGTCATTAAAAAATGCCCATAAAAAAGAATTTTGGAACAGATATCAATAAAGAGTTGGTATCATAACGTATTTTAACCACAGATGAAGTCTCATTGTCATATGCTCTAGATAAGGCCTTCACAACTTAAAAAAAAAACAGGAAAAAAAAGAGCAGTATTTGTCTTTAATGTTTTAATCAGTTTTCCTAAGACTGAGCAATCTTTATTGGTTAATTTATATCCTGTCAAAATAGCTACGATTAGCAAGGCACAAAGATAGAGCTTGAATTCTGAAATTACTTCTCAGAAATCTGGTTCTAATGCTCTTTCATGAGGTGCCACTTTCTAGCCACAAACAAAAACAGGAAACAAGTGGGCCTCACTGGCCACAGACACGTTGGTGGAAGAAGTTTGTACTACTCTCTTTTCACAGTTTTATCCAACATTGTCAGCATCTCAAAAAAAAGGCCTAAGCAAATAAGAACTATGATTTACACTCCATCTAATCTGACAATATTACCCAACTGCTCACAACAGGACTCTTCCACACACAGGACGATGACAGCAGTGGCCAAGTGGGAGGGGAAGAATGTCAGGGCATACCAAAAAGATGCACCAAGAACTGCAGAGAACCTTGGAACTATAAAGGAAATTTTACTTTAGTTAAGTGACCTTTGCTTAGAACAGCAATACCTCTACGATACATAAGAAATCAGAAAATGTTGTGGTTTAACCCAGTAGGCAGCTAAACACCACACAGCTGTTCGCTCGCTCCCCCCTCAGTGGGATGGGGGAGAGAATCAGAAAAAAAAAAAAAGTGAAATTTCCAGGTTAAGATAAAGACAGTTTAATAGGACAGAAAAGGAAGGGAAAATAATAAAATAATAATAATAATATAGAATATACAAAATAAGTGATGCACAATGCAATTGCTCACCACCCGCCAACCGATGCCCAGCCAGTCCCTGAGCAGCAATCACTGCCCCCTGACCAACTCCGCCAGTTTATATACTGAGCATGACGTCATATGGTATGGAATAGCCCTTTGGTCAGTTTGGGTCAGCTGTCCTGGCTGTGCCCCCTCCCAGCTTCTTGTGCACCTGGCAGAGCATGGGAAGCTGAAAAAGTCCTTGACTAGTGTCAGCACTGCTTAGCAACAACTAAAACATCAGTGTGTTATCAGCATTATTCTCATCCTAAATCCAAACCACAGCACTATGCCAGCTACTAGGAAGAAAATTAACTTTATCCCAGCCAAAACCAGGACAGTATCCACCCCTTATTCTATACCATCTAAGTCATGCCCAGGTCCTACCCATTCCAAAACATTCCAATTAATCACCACCACTTTCCCTGTCTTTTGATATATACACACAGATATCATGCCCATCTTCCCCAGCCTATTTTTTTACATGCACTACAGGGACCTTATCCCCTTCTACAGTATGTAAAAGTTTTAACTGGGCAGGGCCAGCTTGATTGCCAGATCCCCTATTGTTGACTAACCAGGTGGCTTTTCCTAAACGTGCATCCCAATGTTTGAATGTCCCACCACCCAGCCCATCTTCCCCAGCCTATTTTTTTACATGCACTACAGGGACCTTATCCCCTTCTACAGTATGTAAAAGTTTTAACTGGGCAGGGCCAGCTTGATTGCCAGATCCCCTATTGTTGACTAACCAGGTGGCTTTTCCTAAACGTGCATCCCAATGTTTGAATGTCCCACCACCCATTGCTCTCAGTGTAGACTTTAACAGTCCATTCTATCATTCAATCCTCCCAGGGGCTGGTGCATGATAGGGGATGTGATATACCCACTCGATGCCATGCTCTTTGGCCCAGGTGTCTATGAGGTTGTTTTGGAAATGAATCCCATTTTCTGACTCAATTCCTGCTGGAGTGCCATGTCTCCATAAGACTTGCTTTTCAAGGCCCAGGATAGTGTTGCGGGTGGTAGCCTGGGGCACGGGATATGGTTCTGGCCATCTGGTGGTTACTTCCAACATTGTAAGCACATGGCACTTGCCTTGGCAGGTTTGTGGGAGTGTGATACAATCAATCCTCCAGGCTTCCCCATATTTATATTTCAGCCATCGTCCTCCATACCAGAGAGGCTTTAACCGCTTGGCTTGCTTAACTGCAGCACGTTTCACATTCATGGAGAACCTGTGCAATACTGTCCATGGTTAAGTCCACCCCTCGATCACGAGCCTATCTATATGTTGCATCTCTTCCTTGATGGCCTGAGGTGTCATGGGCCCACCGAGCTATAAATAATTCACCCTTATGTTGCCAGTCCAGATCCACCTGAGCCACTTCAATCCTAGCAGCCTGATCCACCTGCTGGTTGTTTTGATGTTCTCCAGTGGCCCAGCTCCTGGGTATGTGAGCATCTACATGATGTACTTTTACAACCAGGTTCTCTACCTGGGCAGCAATATCTTGCCACAATGTGGCAGCCCAGATGGGTTTGCCCCTGCGCTGCCAGTTGCTCTGCTTCCATTGCTGTAACCGCCCCCACAGGGCATTTGCCACCATCCAGGAGTCAGTATAGAGAGAGAGCACTGGCCACTTTTCTCGTTCAGCAATATCTAAAGCCAGCTGGATGGCTTTCACCTCTGCAAACTGACTAGATTCCCCTTCTCCTTCAGCAGTTTCTGTGACTTGTTGTATAGGACTCCATACAGCAGCCTTCCACCTCCGATGCTTTCCCACAAGATGACAGGACCCATCAGTGAACAGGGCATATTGCTTCTCATTTTCTGGAAGTTTATTATATAGCGGGGCCTCTTCAGCACACATCACCTCCTCTGGTGATATTCCAAAATCTTTGCCTTCTGGCCAATCCACGATCACTTCCAAGATTCCTGGGTGACTGGGGTTTCCTATTCGAGCCTGTTGTGTGATCAGTGTGACCCACTTACTCCACGTAGCATCAGTTGCATGATGTGTACAGGGGACCTTCCCTTTAAACATCCAGCCCAGCACCGGCAGTCAGGGTGCCAGGAGGAGCTGTGCTTCGGTACCAACCACTTCTGAAGCAGCTTGAACTCCTTCATATGCTGCCAAAAATCTGTTTCTCAGTTGGAGTATAGGGGGCCTTGGATCCTCTGTATCCCCGACTCCAAAACCCCAGGGCTCAACCTGAAGTCTCCCCTGGTGCTTTCTGCCAGAGGCTCCAGGTAGGGCCATTCTCCCCAGCTCCGGTGTAGAGCACGTTTTTTACACCTTGTCCTGCCCAGTCTGGCCCAAGGGCTACTGCACGAACTATCTCCTGTTTAATTTGTTCAAAGGCTTGTGGTTGCTCAGGGCCCCATTTGAAATTGTTCTTCTTCCAGGTCACTTGACAGAGAGGGCTCACGATCTGACTGTAATTTGGAATATGCATTCTCCAAAACCCCACAACGCCCAAGAAAGCTTGTGTTTCCTTTTTGCTAGTTGGTGGAGACGTGGCTGTTATTTTGTTGATCACATCCATTGGGATCTGATGATGTCCATCTTGCCATTCTGTTCCTAAAAACTGGATCTCCTGCGCAGGTCCCTTGACCTTACTTTGTTTTATGACAAAACTGGCCTTTAGAAGGATTTGCACTATTTTCTTCCCTTTCTCAAACACTTCTGCTGTGTTGCCCCACACGATGATGTCATCAATGTACTGCAGATGTTCTGGAGCTTCACCCTGTTCCAGTGCAGTCTGGATCAGTCCATGGCAAATGGTAGGCTGTGTTTCCAACCCTGGGGCAGTTGGTTCCAGATGTACTGGATGTCCCTCCAAGTAAAAGCAAACTGTGGCCTGCACTCTGCCGCCAAAGGGACTGAGAAAAACACATTAGCGATATCAATAGTGGCATACCACTTGGCTGCCTTTGACTCCAGTTCATATCGAAGTTCTAGCATGTCTGGCACGGCAGCGCTCAGTGGCAGCGTGACTTCATTCAGGCCACGGTAGTCTACTGTTAGTCTCCACTCTCCATTTGACTTCCGCGCTGTCCATATAGGACTGTTAAAGGGTGAGCGAGTCTTGCTGATCATTCCTTGGCTCTCCAATCGACGAAGCAGCTTATGGATGGGAATCAGGGAGTCTCAGTTGGTGCGATATTGCTGCTGGTCCACCGTTGTGGTGGTGATCAGCACCTGTTCTTCTTCGACCCTCAGCAACCCCACAACAGAAGGGTCCTCCGAGAGGCCGGGTAAGGTGGACAGCTGTTTAATTTCCTCTGTCTCTAAGGCAGCTATACCAAAAGCCCACTGGTACCCTTTTGGGTCCTTGAAATACCCTCCTCTGAAGTAGTCTATGCCAAGGACGCACGGAGCCTCTGGGCCAGTCACAATGGGGTGCTTTTGCCACTCATTCCCAGTTAGGCTCATTTCAGCCTCCCATACAGTTAGCCATGGGGATCCCCCTGTCACTCCAGAAATACAGATGGGTTCTGCCCCTTTATAACTTAATGGCATTAGGGTACACTGTGCACCGGTGTCCACTAGAGCCTTATACTCCTGTGGGTCTGATGTGCTAGGCCATCAAACCCACACAGTTTGCATGTGACAATGGTTTGCTCTGTACAAACTTCTGCTACCTGGGTCGTGTGCATCTGACTTCATCTGGATCTTCGGATAACTGCTCGTTGTTCACGTCACCATAAATCACCTCCAGCACGGCTAATTCCCTCAGGTACTGGGTGCCTCTCTGCATGGTGGTCCACTTGCCTGGGTGACATATAACATCTTCCTTGAAGTGATACCCTTCCTTCATGCCTGACAGGAGTTGCCTCCAGACACTGAGGGCTTGTGCCCCTTTTCCAATCGCTTTGTCAATGCCCCCTTCCCTAGAAAGGGATCCCAGCTGCTTGGCTTCCCTGCCCTCTAATTCCAGGCCACTGGCCCTGTTATCCCCGCATCGGAGCAGCCAGGTGACAATGTGCTCACCTGGAGGATTACTGAAATCTTTTCACATATCTCGCAGCTCACTCAGGGATAGGGATTGGGTGGTTACCATCTCATTTATGGGTTCTGCCTCTTACTCCTTCTCTTCTCGTGATGGCTCTCATTCATCTTCATCCCTTACTAAATGAGTTGATCTTCTTGTGTATTTCTTCTTGTGTATAGGGACGACTGATACTACCAACTACGGGTTGGTTCTCTGGTTCAGCCTCAGTGCTTGTCGCTGGAGTTTGAGTAGCCACAGTGCCTGTCACCAAGGTTTGAGTAGCTGCATTGCATATCACAGGGGTTGGAGTAGCTGCTGTGCCTGTCACTGAGGCTTGAGTAGCAGCCACAGTGCCTATCATGGGGGTTGGAGTGACCACAGTCCCTGTCACCGGGGTCAGAGTGGCCGCAGTGCCTGTCACGGGGGTAGATCTCTGGATGGTATTCTTAAATAGTTGTTTAACCCTAAAGAAGACCTTAACTGCATTCAGGAGACATAGCAATAGGACCATGCTGGTTTGAACTTCCCAAGGACATTCAAAATTCTCAAGAGCTGTTGTAACTGGTCTGAAAGAGAAAGGGAAGGTGAAGGAGTGGGGAAAAGTGTCCCCCTCCGTCTCCCTCCAAGATAGGTTCTCCGAGGACAAGAGGTAAAAAGTGTAATTATTAATACTTTCTGTGAGATGGCTCCCGAAGTGCGGGGATGACGGCAGTGCTGAGTACAATCTCACGACGGATAATTTTATCATATCGTAAGCCAGTGTTACATAGTACAGCTAAGTGATAACTTTAATCCAGCTCCCAGAGGTGATCAACAGCACCACAGGGAATGCATATGGCAAGTAAGGTGTTAACATAGCACAACTCTGAGAAGAAGCACAACTCTTGAGAGCAAATAAATCAACATTGCGACCAGTGACTATTAAACTAATATAACGAATGCTTATCACAAATTTGTTTTAACATGCTCTGGTCAGATCTGTCGTTATCTCAAACCCTTTGTGCCCACGTTGCGCGCCAAAAAGGACTGTTGTGGTTTAACCTGGCAGGCAGCTAAACACCACACAGCTATTTGCTCACTCTGCCCCCTTGCCCCAGTGGGATGGGGGAGAGAATCGGAAAAAAAAGGTAAAACCCACAGGTTGAGATAAAGACAGTTTAATAGAACAGCAGAGGAAGAGAAAATAATAATAACAATAATGATAAACCAATATACGAAACAAGTGATGCACAACGCAGTTCTTCACCACATGCTGACTGATGCCCAGCCAGTCCCCAGGCAGCAGCCACTGCCCCCCAGCCAACTCCCCCCAGTTTATATACAGAGCGTGACGTCATATGGTATGGAATAGCCCTTTGGCCAATTTGGGTCAGCTGTCCTGGCTGTGCCCCCTCCCAGCTTCTTGTGCACCTGGCAGAGCATGGGAAGCTGAAAAGTCCTTGCCTAGTATAAACACTACTTAGCAACAACTAACACATCAGTGTGTTATTAACATTATTCTCATCCTAAATCCAAACCACAGCACTATACCAGCTACTAGGAAGAAAATTAACTCTATCCCAGCCGAAGCCAGGACAGAAAAATCAGCAATACTCTGAATCAAAGTGTTTGCAATTGCAGAAGTAATCTTACCAACAATGATTTGCTTATCTACTGTAGTAGTCTACAGTGGACAACTATTCTGTGAAAAGTTAGTGATCCACATAACCACTAATCGAGGTGTATGCCTCTGTATCATGGATACCGTGTGCCTGCTACTTAATCAAGGTGTATCTAATAAATAGTATAATTAATCAATGTATGCACTGTCAATACATAATTACTCAATGTGTAGTCAACGCATATTTAATCTTAAGTATGTGTACAGTGTATTGTCTCATTCATGTGAATTCTTATATGAATTCTTATGTACTGGGACTGCCGCTTTATTAATGAGATAAGAGAGTATATTGTCCAAGGGAGTCTTAAAAGCTAAGTCCTCACTTCTGGCTTGATTCTGTCAGTGACTGATTAATCTGTACTATGAGCAAGACCCTGGAGGAACACTAGTGATCTCAGAGCTGGTGAACCTCACCATAGACAGGATCTGCACCATAAGGCTGGACCTCTGGTCAGGGACAGCAATGCTGTAACATCTCAGGGTTCCCAGCATCGGAAGAGACATAAGATTTCATAACTTGCTATCAGCTTTTCCAGGCTATTAATAAATAGTTATCTGCCTTGCAAGTGTTTGTGCCTTTCTTATTGGGATCCAGAAAGAACTGTCCTCTCCTTGGTGCAAAACACTTAGTATTTATCACTTTTCCAAACGCCAAAATCAGTAGGATAAAAGATGAGTCATAATCCTTTTTCTCCAAAAAGAAAAAGTATTCTTTCAAATCAAAAAGATCAAAGTGACTAAGTTAAGAAACTCAAATTAATGACTTTTTGTTATGAGTAGAATGAAAGTGGACAAACTAATGATAAGGCTTTGCAGAGAGTAATAAAGAAAAAAGAAAAGCAAGCAAATTACTAGTCATGGAGAACATAACAGTGAACTATCCTAAAATCTGCAAGAGGCAATCAAGCAGTGCTCCCTCTGAGAAAAACCGTAATCCAGCAGTGGTTGTAAGAAAACAAGGAATTAAAATAGGAATTTGAAAAAACTCCCACTTTTTACAGTATTTAGGATGGCAACAAACACTCAAAAAATATAACAACCGATTAACACTACATGAACTTGGGAAAAATGACTAAACATTTTTAGTGATTTCTGTGCTTCATACACAAAAACTTAAATACTAGTGCCAACAAAACCACAAATACCTCAGAAGCTAAATAAACTTGTCTTTTATTTGTTCGAAACAAACTGGTGAAATAAAAATATCTCTTAATTTGAAAACTTAGATTTTACTATTTGAGTACTCTTATCTGTGCTTCCCAGAAAACACTTGATGGCCTTTGGTAACAACACCAAGCAAATGAAATACTGTGGGCAGCATCACAATTTGCTCTCCCTGTTTGGCTTCATTTTTAACTTTTTAATATTTTGCAACAGGCATGAAGCAAAGATTACCAACAGAGTGGTTAAAATTCTATTGAAATGAACAAGTTTTCCACTCTTAATATCTACCTCCCTCCTAGAAAAAGTGGCTGTATGGAGAAACAATTTCTAATCGAAATTTTAAACTCTTTTTTAAAAGTATATTATTGCAGACAAAAATAGTGTTTGGTTTTATTTTTAAAAGTTTTGTAGAACTATAAAAGATAGTAATCAATTTATCTTTCCTCTTCTTTCGATTTAATGTTTAAAAGTTCACAATGTTGGTACAAAGTAACTCTCGGCAGCATCACCCCCATGCACCCCCGCCAACTCAACCCAAACTTCGTTACCATTTCTGTTCCCTCACACATAATAAGAATGATGGGAATTGCCACATCAAAGCATGTTTCTCTCTAATCTGCATGTTTCTCTCTAATCTGCTACCCTGATTCTGGTAGACAAATACTAAATAACTTGGAGAGATGCAACGTCTCATAATAATATGCCTATTGTGCAGTTTCTTCATAACAATTACTGCTTCTCCTAGTAGCCCTTGTTTAAAATTATCCAGCACTGAAATCCAATTACAGCTCATTTATCTTTAAAAAGGGTTAAGACAGCTGGCAATATTTAGCCAAGTTGGCAAAGACATATGTAATATTTACCTCCATAAACTGTTTACAGAATACTGACTGCAGAGATTAATCCTGCTGCAGGGCAGACCAGCTTCACTCCCCTTAAATAAAAACACATTTCCAATCTGAATAATTACGCTTAGTTCACAGATCTCTAATAATGACATGCTTGGTACTTTCCACTTAATAAAAGCAATTAAAAAAGGTAAGTGTGAAAGTGGTGACAGCCTGCAGTTACAAATGCTGCTTAGTACTTTCTGAATTTGAAAGGGGCAGCTCATCTCAGGGAAGCCCTTTCAAAGATGTACCACCTTGCTTCCAGAAACTTTCAACCACTGGTAAAACTTCTTGTCAAATTACCTCCTACTGCTTTCTTCTTAAATAGAGTTACCCAACTGTGTATTTTGTGTGCACGCATGTGTGCCTATCTGAGAGGTGCAACAGCACATAGACTTCACATCCCAACTGCAATGTAAGTATCCTAATTATTGTGAAAATGGAGCATTGCCCCCTTTCAAAAACACCTGCAAAATCCTCAGCAAATCCTGACACCAGTTAAGAAACAGCTGATTATCCACGTAATATTATAGTCTCAGATGGCACAGCTTTGTACAGGGCAGAGCTTTTGGCTGATAATGACTTCTTGGTCTCTTCTTACAGTTATTAAAATCAGGGCTTGATGTGATAAACTGTGGAGAATGCCAGTTCAGAGGTTTTGGTCTTTTGCCCCATCTGCCCCCTCGTCTAGCAGAGGCTACTGACTCTCCAGCAATGCATGCCTTAACCTCAAGCACTTGAACCTGGGCTGAAGCAATCAACTGTGAATCTTGTGGTACAGAGTAACGGAAGGAGAAAGTCCCTGTTCTGTCTTCCAGCTACATGTTCCCATTGCTTTCCTTGCTCTGGTGCTGGCATTCATCCACCCAGGAGTGAGCAGGTTTAGAAACTTAAGCCAGCGGGAAATGATCCCTGCAAATATATATATATATGTACGCATGTTTTATTTTTAAACATCATTTTATCTCCCTAAAACCACTGCCTGTAGGAAGTCAGATGACTTGCACTGCAAGTGGTAGATAGGAAAGTACAGGCTGGGGTCAAGCACTTGCTCCGTAAGCGGCAGCCTACGCTTCAACCAGCTCAACCCTGCTATAAAAGCGCTCCTTCAGCAGGTGAAGCAAAGCCACACATTTGTTCTTGCTGCCTCCTTTACAAGGCTCTGGTAGGGGGTGGAGAATACAGCTGTGGAAGCCATGTTTGTGTTTTGAACTAGCACAGCTCCATCAGTTGAACACAAGTCAGAGCCCTCAGTTCAGCATATGCGTGCCTGAGGCTCCCTTACACTGATCAAGTGTCACTTTGCATTTGTTAAGAGTATTTTTTTTGTCTACCACTTTTCTGTCTTTTCTGCCCCACCTTAAGATCTTCATAGTTCCCTCAAGAGTCTAAATACACTAGGTCTCATTTTCTGATCCTATCCCCTTACTCTTTGATCTCTTTTCACAATCACTTCTATATTAAGCAGAAATTACTTTAACTGAGTTTACTGGTGCACATATTTGACCTAAGATTTTTTGGGGGGATGGGATAAATCATTCATAGTCTGGAAGTGCATAACTTAAGCACTTAAGGGCAAAGACTTTTAGCTTAAGAATACCAGTAAGGTGGACTCCTGACTGTCTACTCCCCTCGTTGCTTGAACATAGTGTGGAAGGAGTGAAGCACACCCTGTCTTTCCCATTTGCCCACCTCATACTTCCAACACAAAGAAGGGTTCAGAAGCAGACGAGAAGATGGAGGTATGCATACACATAACATATCCCAGTCTCCAGTTATAAGCAAGTAGTCCTTCTTTTCCTTTGAATGAATATTTGTATGAACATTCACTGGGATTATTGCAAACACCTCTCTTAACTGCAGCCTAAAGAAGTTACTTGAAGAAGGAACGTAGTGCTCCTGGTAAGAGAGATCAGACTGTGCAACAGCTACTGCAAATGCTGTCTCAAGCCTGTAGCCAAAGCACCACTTTCACTAAGGTAAAAATAAAACTCCAATTTTTATTTCTGGAGTGGAAACATCCCTTAATGCTTCCACCGTGGACATCGGGGCTCATGCCTGGTGTTTACCCCTAGCTCCCTTGTCGTCTCAGAGTCTGCTGTTCACTAGGACAGTCTGTACAGAGACAGTTATTGCACTGAAGAAGCAAAAAACCCTCCTGAATATAAATGAAATATTTACAAATATAAAAAAAAGAAAGTGTGTTTGATGTCCAGGAGGCACAGAGATGCCCCAGTTCTAGAAATATGAGGATTTAGATGAAACACCAGCAGGCTGATTTTCTGACAAGTGATGTAGGAATATGGGATGAATTCTGAGAAGAATCTTAAAAAAAAAAGAGGGGAAGCACAAGATGTTATACTGCTTCAGCCACACTTCAATCTTCTTTTACACTTCTGGCAGAGCACACATCTACCAAAACACTATTTTCATCAAAGGGTGAAAAGAGCTGGTGACCACAGACTCAAAGAGCCATAGTGTGAGGAAAGACAGCACCAAATTAACATCCCATTATGGAAAAGGATCATTAAGCGAAGGCAAAACAAACAAACAAACAAAATCACATCTCTCATCAAGCCCTTGATAAAACTCATGGTGACAAGTGACAGAAAAGCTCTCCACAGAAAAGCACAGAGATTACTGCTGAGTATCCCTTTATGGAACTGATTTTATTTTCTTAAGTGTACAAGACACATAAGTAAAAACTTAAAAAAATGAACAAAAGTTTTAAAACACAGAAAGGTATTTTGTCACACACCTCAGGGAAGATCACTCTATTTAAGAGCCACAAGTGAATGAGTACTTCTTCTTGATTGACTGTTTCTTACCAGGGTTTAGTGGATGTGCTTTACCAATCCCAAAAGCTATCCCCAGGCCGGAAAGCAATGACAAAAAGCAAAGAAGCACAGTTTGGCTTACTTCACAATACTTGAAAATTAAAACGCTTCCCACAATTCTGTTTTTTTTTTTGTTTTGTTTGTTTGTTT
>VYZW01000051.1:5338-25801 GCA_013401315.1 Balaeniceps rex
TTTAGTATCTATATTCTGCATAAAGTCCTTTCAAGTTCCAATTTAGGAGGTCTGCATATGCATAGGTCCTGAATAAGTGGACTATAGGATTCGCATGCAATAAAACACTTGTAATGCAGCCTCCACTCCAGCCTTCATTTCCAGGCGGAAAAACACGTTTCATTTTGCCCACCTTTCTGTTTGCTAGTATCACACATCATTTCATACGCTGAGACTCTTCGATCTCACACACACAGTAAAAACACGTTTCACAAATGTCAGCAAATAAACAGCTTTGCTTTAACCACCTATACAGAGCTATACATATATAGATATGCACCTCACAAATACGCTACAGAATTCCATCTTTAATAAATCAATTCCAGGATTTTGCAAGTATTTGGAAACTGACTGGCATCTTAATGCATTAAGAATATTAAAAAAAAATCTATCCTTAAATAGAGAGTATCTTGGAACATGGCTCTTTGTTCAGGTAGTCATGTTCTCTTCACAGCAGGAACATATATTGACAATCAAAACCTTTAAAGTTGCCTTTTCTTTACGGGATCATGAACAACTTATATTTAACAATTTCAGACTTTGAAAAATGTACCTGATTGAGTGAGAGTGATTAATTATGAGAATCAAAGCAACTGCATGGAAGATTTGTTGAAGGAACTAATCACAACTATGAAGTTCAGAGACTATACTGTCGGAAATACTCCAAGCAGCACTTGTGAGTTGATCAAAATCTGTTGAGATTTTGAAAGCAAATACAATTCTACAGAATTCATGTGCAAAACAAGCAAAAAAATATTAAAGCCTCACATCTGAAGGGAAGGTACCACATGCCACTTCCCTCACCTCCCCTTCCCTCCGCATGCTGCGGTACACCGTTATGGAGCGCCTCTTCTCCTTCTCCATCCTCTATTTCCCGTTTGCTTTCCTTTTGACCCTCTTGCCAATGGGCTTCAAAGCATATTTCTCTTTGGATCCGCTTCTTTTACTGGTCCCTAGCATCACACAGAAATATAAAGTCAACCATCACCTCAGTCCAATTCATAGACTTCCCTCTCCTGGTTTTCTTCCAGCTCTGTTTCTGTACAGAGTAAAGCTTTTTCTACCAATATCTGCTCATGAATTGTAGAGTAAGAAACAGTTTTAAACAATAGTGATCACAGTACCTGGTTCAGTATGTGTATGTGCATCGTTTGTGCCCAAAATCTGAATCAGTAGTAACTACCAACTTCCTGCAAGGAATGAGTAAGTGGACTTTTCATTTTTAAATAAACTGTTCCCTTGCTCTACAGATACATAGCAGGATGCCAAAAAGCAGAACTCCAGGCTGTTCTGCCTACCTGAGTTACTGGAACAGCTGTACCTTAACCATGTATTTTTTATATCATGATTAAAAAGGCAAATTAGTTACAGGTAAACAAGGTGGTAAGGAATACCACCACAATTTAATGTTAACCTCAGAATATAACATAAGAATAATTTTGCTGATGCAATACTTTTCACATCACATGGGTTCAGGTTATAATCACGATATGCCACCATGATAATTTTTTTTTTTTTACACAATTAAAAAAACTCTTTTGGTGTCTCTCTCCTAAAATTTGGATTTATTTGCTGTTACTAAAAACACAGTTCACATAAAAAATGTCAACAAGTAAAGCTCATGCCTGCTGGCCATGTGCAGGCCGGGAGGGAAGATCAAAGTAGCGGTAAGCAGATCAGTTAGTCCTGTGGTGCCACACACTATGTGCTTGCATAGTCCTGATTTAGACTGAGGTTACATCTGCCTTTGGTGCACCACACTTTTAGGTAGCAATGGCTTATTTCATGCATTATGCTGAAACTGTCTCCTTTGGGTCAAAACCTCCACTTTTTCCTTCTCGTAATAAAAGGAGAGCATTTATACGTCTGTTCTTTTTTTTTTAAAAAATTAAGCTTTATTCAAAGCTCATGTGCCTGTTTAAAACATAAAAAGCCAAAGCTTTGGCAATTTCATATTAATTTTACATTTGGATTTGATTACACTGATTATTTTTCAGTATTATTCAACAGGATGAAAAAGATACTGGCAATGCTAGATGTCTCTGCTCCAAACTTGGTGGAGTATTTATGAAATAAGGGCATTAAAAATTGCCGTGCTAATGAAAAGATTAATTTTCCACTCCCCAAATACAGTCTCATCCTTTTTACCTTAAAAAGTCAACATCATGGTAAATGGTAGGTGAGCAGTGTTTTGCTTGGAGCTAGCTTATTTTCACGGCAATTTTGTCAGGCTTCAGTCTAGCAGACTGTCATTTTTTATTCCTGTATTCTGAAGTGGATTTTGACTTCTCTGACTACAGCAGGATGACAAAGACAGTGCCTTTTCAACACATCCTGCCACTTCTGTCTTGCTACTGCTTTTATCTTGTTTTGTCCTTCGTCTGTATTCTTCCCAAAGTGCTGATGATTGAGAAGTAAAAATACGTCTGTACTGCTGTTTGCTATTAACACTCCCTCCTTCAAACGTGAGGAAAAAAGATGTAATAAACCTCTCACTCCTAACATCTTCAGTTGATGTCTTATCCAAATTCAGACCGATCCTAACACCCTCTTCTACTCCGCACAGCATTATTCTCCACAGAGTATTAAACTACTGCATAAGGCGAGAGGTGCTGTTATTCAACCTAAGTAAAGATACTCTGCACAGGAGTGGTTAAGGATGCTTTTAAGGTTAGATTCCTGACATTCTGTGAAGTTCAGAAACACACTTATGTATGTATGTATGTCAGGTTGGCCAGCCTGGGGCTCCTGAGCTGCAGGTCAGGTGGGACATCCCTACCTGGGCCACTCCACATCATTTGCAAGTGGGCTGCACGGCTTTTCAGATCCCTTTTGACAAAGCATGGGAACTTACTGGTTTTAAGTGTCACGGTCTAAGAATAAAATACAGGGACTAAGCATAGAGGGGTCATAAAATCAGAGTTTGTAAACAAGATTCTGGTGCTGTAAAAATTTAAGCAAAACTGCTATAGTAACACACACACTAAAGTTACAAAAGATTACTTTAGTTACTGCCTGTTTCGTTCCTGCAGATATTGCTGGACTTGTGTGGTCCTCTACTTTCACATAGCTCTGCAGAAGCAAACTTGTGTGCCTCATGCTTTTGCTCCTCAACACTTCGTTCCTTCACAAAGACTGAAGGGACTCCTCTTCCCTCCATATTCCCAAGGATAAAAAGTTTCTTGCATATTGGTTTAACTACTGAGCAAATAACTAAAATCTTCCAAAACAAGCAGTCCAGGAAGGAAAATTCTGGGCAAAGAAAGAAGTCCCGGCCCTACTAAAATCCAACAGAGTTTTGACATAGGCTTTGGTAAAACCAGCAGCATATCCACCAGTCAGGAAAAGCTACAATGACAGGTCATATTCTCATATGAAGAGATGATTCCTGAAATACAGATAAAACCAAACTTGTGCCTGACAAGGTAAAAAAGTACTCCCAACAGAGGCTGACAGAAAATGCACTAAAAGGAGGCTAAATCATGAAAGTAAGAAGACCACACTCAATGATACCTCTTTCGGCGTAACTGGCAGGTAAAACTACAGTTCGAGTTGAAGAAGCAGAATATTAAGATAATTAAAAAAAAAAATTAGTAAAAGACTGAGCAACTGGGAAAAAAGCAACATGGAGTGAAGCTACTGAGTACTGTTAGGTTATTTGTGTTAGCAACACAAATTAAATACAAAATCTGGGCGAGGACCAGGGAAACAATATAGGTGAAGGAACCCTAGTAACCTCGTCAGTGAAAACCAGAGGACACTGAGTCAGCTACTCCTATGACTGCCCCAGGAGAACGATCAGTTGATGAGACTGTTGCATCTAATAGGAAACCAAAAATAAGTCAAGGGAAGAAACTCCCTCCCCGGAATGCTGTGCATGCAAAACAGGGTGACTGTCTACAGAGGTAAAGGGCTCTCTATAGGATGGGCGCAGAGGGAAGAGCATTTTGAGACTGTGTCAAATTTTTTGAGATGTGCTAAGGGGGCTGTGGAGATCTCGAAAACTTACGAGATGTTTAAGGAAGGGAAAGGGAAGAGACTAAGGGAAGGGACTAATGCAGTTGTTAGTCACTCAGGAACACACAGTCAAAGATAGGTGATAAATGTGTCATGTTCATTTTTGAGTTTAATATTAACGAAGCTCCTATCAAATGACTACAAAATTCTTAGCAAGGAAGGTTTCATTCCAGTTTTATTTTTGGGATTGATGGCAGTAAGAAGGGAATTCATACTTGAAGTGAAAGCAAAAAAAACAACCTCAGAAAGCCTTTTAAGTCCACCCATCAGCATTCCACGAAATACGCACCTCTTCAGTCATGGTTATATCTATGTAACTGCATGAGAAATGCTTCTTTAGTTCCCACATCTGCCTACATCACAGTTCTGCAGGAAGCTGAACACAGACGTACCCCAGTCCTCCTAGCCCACTGCGCATCCTGCTTTCTCTGAAAATCTTATATTATTATATTATATAAAATATTATTAGTTCTATGTCTTTTATTGCTTTTCTCATTTTGTTGTTACAAAGCTCCTCTGAAAATTGCTGTGTAAGTCCTGAATGAATATAATGTCCTGAATGAATGAGAATATAATGGTGTTAATCACAAAGGAAAGCTGTTCTCATTTATTTTAACTGTTCCCTGAAATAATCTTGCCAAAATGTTTTTGGTCTTGTTAATGTTTCATTTTAAGTACTTACTTCAGTTCATATTTATATACTGCTTAAATTGATGTTTGTGTTGTTTTTCACATGAGAAGACATCTGAAGATGTAGGAGAACTCACTAGTGAAGGTCAGCAGTGTACAATCAATAGATTCAGGTATATAGCATTCATTAGAACTTCATTTCCTTAAACTTTATGATATTTGGAACACCTCTTGCATTTTGATGAGCAGCCCCTGGATTTCTTGAAAAGCAGCCCAATTAAAAAATAATGAACCTATTTTTTTCTGAAACCGACTCATTATCCTGGTGGTTTCCAACAGCAACTTAGAGCTCAGTTTTATATTAAATTATTTTGTGCCTGTTGGCCAGCGATACCTTTGCAACCTTCTAAGGTGCTTCTGAAGTCAAGCAATTTCCCCAGGAGGAAATTTTAAAGCAGCTGTTATTGCCACTGCTGAGTTTGTATCTAGGCTCAGAAAGCAAATAAAACTTCTAGTGGAAACAGACAGAACCCACGGGATGTTCAAGACCTCTCTCTTCTACCTTAACCTTAGTGGAACATCTTAGAAGGAGAATAGCTTCATATTCAGCAGAGAACACTAAGATTTCTGCTCTGACTCTCCATGGAATAGGGTTTTTTTGTTTGTTTTTATAATGTTATTCTTAAAAACAAAATATTTATAGGATGCAAAACGTTAAAACCTTTGGCAGGCATCTATGAGGAATCGCTCTGCCGCACCACCCACTCCCACTAACAGGAAAATAAAAACATCTTCCAAGAATGCTTTGTGTTTCGCGCACACATTTGAGGAAGAATCAACCCATTTTTAGACCTACAACCTACCCAAACCTCACCTCTAACATTATTTATATGCACTTCCAATAGTTACACCTACTGCTTTTTCACAAAAGACTCACTCTTGTTAGAAAACAGAAAATACTTCTGCGTAGGCTCTCACACCGACTCAGCATCACTTTTTGAGGCTCCTGCACAGTGGGAGCAGGTTAATACGTACCTTCTGAGGCTGTGCACTTGCTTGGAGCAAAACTGGTATATCGAAAGGGACTGGGTCACCTGGGAATCCACGCACCAAAGGGCCAGCAGCCACCTACACTAGGAACCATGTTAATCCAAACTGGCCCCTACAGAACCTTACAGTTCAAGGTGTAGATGCTTCTTTTCACTGTGGTTTGTTCCTTGAGAGTACTTAAAGAATAAAGGCCTGCTACCACTACTGACAAATCATAACGAGGTGACAGGAACACGCAATTCATTGTACTTTGTCTAAGCTAGGATATAATGGCCCAAGCAATGAGTTTCCCATCAAATCCCTTGGAAGGTTATGCCATAAACCAAAGCGTTTGTCAAACATATTTTAGATTATTGCTGACGGCTTGCAATCTACTATTTGATTACTAATAATTTAAATAACATTACTGGTGCAGGAAGAAAATTGGAATTGTTCAAATATTCCTCAAGAGGGAAAAAATAAGGGAAAACAAACCTTCTATGCTGACCAATTTTCAAGTTGATTAAGTTTTTTATTAAGAAAAGCTTCAAGATCAAATAGCAATGCCAGCCTACTTCAAAACTACCTTATGTTTAAAGAGAATTACTACAGACGGGGTTCTCCTTGGCAAAGAAAAATAATTTTGACAACCTACTCTCAATCTTTTCTATTACAACACTTTTGCTTTGCATGCAATAATTATTTCTTGGGCAGAAACAAGAGTGAAGAAGCTAGCTAGCTGAGTGCAGCCTGCCCTCACCTCACAGAGGGGCTGCAGACCCAGGATGCTAGTTTCAGCCTGTTTTCCAATAGCTACCTTACACAAAAATATTTATGCATTTGTTGGGCTGGAGCAGAGAGAATGTTTCAGCTCTTTGAAAACAGTGTCCTCCAATGTGCAAACAAACAGGCGCAAAATCAAACACCCTCTCTGGCTTAGTGAACGTGCTATTATTTATGCACAGTGGAATCGCTTCAAAAAGAAAGATCGCACGCATCCCTCCAAAACGGGCCTTGAAGATGTGCTCCCAAAAGGTGAGGAGTGAGGACTCAACTCTCACTCATCAGCATCACTCACAGGACTTTTCTCCTAGGTTAGATTCACTGGCTGGTTACTCAGTTGTTGTGACTAACTCTCCTTGTGCATCGTATCCTGTAGCCTTAAGCACCTGTATGAAAACTTTATCCTGCAAGGCAGGAAGCTCCCTAAAAATAAGGGGCTGTATGAGTAAATACGGCAATGGTCTAACTCTTTGTGGAAGCAATAAGTATTCCAGCAAACACAAGTAATGTTAAAAAATGAATTATTTGTTATTTTTTCTTCTTTTGAAATGTGGAGGTATGTATGTGTCTGCGTAGCATAAACATGAAATATCCTGGGCAGAATAGAAAAGAATGATTTAGAAAGAAAAAGAAGAGTCCCCCATAAGCAACTGAGAAAATACTCAGAATATATTCTTCAGCTTGCCTTTGCAAATTAACTCCTCACTGTTGAAAGGTATGCATGTGGCTCTGTTGTAAAATTAGACCGACCAAGACGTTTTTTCAATAAAAAATTGTTTGAATATTGAGTTACTGCTGTATCTAACACAACTTAGTAAGTACCTTTGCTCCAAAGGGGTCCAAATGATTAGCACTTGCAGATCACAGCAGGGTGACATAAAAATGAGACAAATATTTGTGGAATAAATATTAGTAATGTTTACAAATTTGCCTTTCATATGAGAGCATCAAAAATACAAATAGCTATTAATCAGAAAATGTGGCTGCTAGCTGTTACTATCATCTTCCCACGATGCTTATTGCTGAAAATTGTAAATAACTCATATTTGCTGATTTAAACTAATTAAGACTGTACCTCTGTATCTCTATATTGAATTAACACAAAGGTATAGAAACTCGAAGTACCGTTTTGAGAAGTTTTATTCTGCCACGAGTCCCTTCCGCATGACTTGTCTGACCAGTCATTGCATGCAACAGTTTGTCCAGCTCCCAACATCAGGCAAGCCACAGAATGGAACAAAAAGATTAGCACTTACGTATCAGCCCTTAAAATGATAATGATCCTAATTTGCCAACTCTATTAGTCTTTCTGGAAAGGTTTATTGTCTGTGCTGTAACAATAACTGTACTAATGACGTTGAAAGGACTATAAAAAATAACCAAAAAGTATATAAATCAATAGCAAAGTTACATGTATAATTCTTTAACCCAACTGGAGTTTACGGACCTGCATCGGATTTGTTCAGCATTACAGATAAAATCTGGATGAATCTGCTCTTAACTATATAATTTTCTTTATCTTGAGTTTGATTTTTGCTGGTGTTTCAGCTAAAAAGGACAGCGAAATTCTGCAGAGTTTCCTCTTCTGTCAAAAGCAGATTTAGCTTAAGAGGTCCATTAGGCATGAAGGTAATGGTGTGGTGGTGCAGCCCCCCCAGCCCACTCTGAGGTCCCAGGATAAGCCCTGTTGTGCTGTTATCTTGGTCACAAACGCAGTGACTTGGGCGTCAGGCACTCCCTGTCCACACCTGGGCCATCTGCTGCCTGAAATGTATACCAGAGTGACTCTGCACGAATTGTGGCCAGAACATAAAATACTGACCAAAGCCAATCATCTCAAGATCCTATAAATAGCGATCCAAAAGGGAGACCTTTTGAGCTCTCCGGGCCCGCAGCGGGCTGTGTGACCCAGTATCTCCTCCAGAGCCGGGACACCTCTCAAGGTAGATTTCACAAGGATTGAAGGATCGTCCATCGACGATTTCGCAAGGACTCAAAGGCCTGATTTCGTGAGGTTCACCGACCGTCCGTTGATGAATGCCAGCTCATAAAAGCGAGTAATTAATGAAACTCACGAAAACGGAAATTCTAATCACAGGTTAACCTCTGTGTGTGTGTGTGTGTGTGCAATTTGATTTAGAGCCTTTTGTCAGTCTGTGTGTGTGTGATTTGATTTCAACCCCATCTGTGTGTGCAACTCTACTGAAGTTTCAGGTGACCCTCGCCGTTCTCGAATCTTTAACTAAGTCACTATTTTGATTGTAACAAATTACATTGAATCACTGTTAAATTGGCTGATGCTTAAGTGCTGTTAAGAATTATACAACGTAATTTTGTGATCTATCTCAAAAATATTAAATCCTAAATTGCTGCTAAACCAACGCCATGTAAAAAAATCATATTTGCGACAAATGACAATGACAATCTTGTCACCAGAAAAAATGGAAATTACTCTAGAATACTCAAAGAAGCAAAAACTAACGATGAAAGGAAAACTATGCAAATATTAAAAGGAAAATTAGACCTCACATCCACAGTGTTATAATATACCTTGGAAAAAAGTTGTCTGGCATATGATACAATTTCAGCAGACTTTTTGAATGTAAGGGGCTGTTTGGGTACATGGGTATATGAATGTATGTATATACGTCCACACACTGTGGACATTTAATACTTCTGTGCATTCTTCTCAGTTGAAGAGAAGGCATTAGTCTCTTGGGCAAACCGTGAGAAAAGAGCAATTTAAATCCATTTACCAGATACGGAAAAGCTCCACTTGAGCAATGATCTGTATTTATGTGTTTAAGTATTCACCAGCAACCAGATTTTTGTATAAAAGGTGCAAGGAGTTTATGGTTTGGCCAGTTTCCGTACTGAGCATAGATTTTGCTCTAGACAATGATTTACAGTGTCCAGCTGGAGCTGCTTTAAAAAGCAAACTCAGACTCTAAATTACTAACTAACAAGGTACAAAGATGCTTCCACAAAGGATCCATCAATTGTTGTGGTATCCTCAGTGGGATATGAAGCTGGTGTCCTCTATAAGGACAATTAAAAATACTAAGCAGCATATTTATTTGTACTACATCTGTTGTTTATGTAATAGAAAAAGGTTTAAGCAGTATGTACATAACTATGACATTACGATTGTGTAAGTCTCATGAAGAAATACTGGCATAAATATAAAATGGAAGTTCTTTGCAGACAGGACTGTTCCTTCTTTGTAATTCTTCAGTGCTTCACACAATTAAATTGCAATTTTGAATTTTTATCATTTACTGCTTTACTCACTTTTGTAAAAAAACCCCTGCAATTAAATCTCAATCAAATTCTGCCATCAGCTGCATTCAATGAAGATAGATAGGCAAAAATCAGGTTAGGGGGTCTTTAACTCAAAAGACTAGTAACAGAAGTGTGCACATGCCCCACAACCAATCTGATTACAGTCAATTTACACATGGCTTTTAGTATGCTGTCTCAGTAATTAAAGAAGAAAGAGGCTTTGGAGTTCTCATTCAAAGAATGGTACGGGACTTCTGAAGATCAGCTTTAAGAACAAAATAATCACTGTTTCAGCATTCAATTTCAGGAAGCTGTTTCTGGGAGTCCTTTCACTTCATCAGCCATGCTACATTACAAAGACAGGTGTTTGTATTTAATCAATGCATTTTAGTTATGTTTCAGATGCTCAATTAACAGTGCTCATTGCCAGCCCATAGCCAGCACGATGGACCATCCTGGAACAGCAGCGGGCAAGGAATATTACTCTTGGCTTTTCACCAAATCACTAAATAAACCTCCCCTGCACCATTCTTTTAAATACCCTCATTTTTAAATTAGATTTTCCTTCTCTGCTCAGAAACACCTAAATCTCTGTTGAGCCAACAAAACCTATTTTGCAATTTTGATTAGCATGATCTGTCTTCCCTGCTTTTTTTTTTTTTTGCAGCTGGACTGCTAGCAGAGGATAGACAACTTCACAAAATACAAGAAAGAAGATTTTATTAAGGAAGTTTTTACTGTGGGCCAGCTTTGGCATCTTCTTTTACATTTTTGAAACTGCTTTAAATACATGCATGTAATGCAAAGTTCAGACCAGATAAGAATACTGTAAATTGCAATGACTTTAACTGGTTAAAGAGAATACGGTCTGAGTCTGAAACCGTTCAAGAGGTATTTTCTACGTTTCTCTACAACACAAATAACGCTGACAGACAAAAATGATATACAGCTGTTTTCATCCAAGGAATCTAAATTGCTCATATGCAGTATTATTTTATATGTTAAAGTTGTAAAGCCAAAAGCTAATATCAGAGAAATAAATATTTATAGTATGTGTTTATACTGTGAATCAATTTTGTGTAACTAAATAAGATGCAGTCATTGTTTGTACTTACAACTCCTTTCTCTGTGAAATACTATGTCAGTTTAAGAGAAAAGATGGAAAACACTTTGGGTTTAGCCACTGGACACTGGGTGCTCATCATCCCTTGCCTTTGATGTGCCACTGCATAGTTCAAGCTTCTTAGGGACTAGCACACATTTAAAAGCGAGGGTATTCATAGGTTAAAAGACATTTAAAAATTGTGCAACGGTGTCTGAAGTCTGCTGATTGACGACTGGATACTTACGACATGCAAAGAAGCGTCCTGCCACTGCTTTTAACAATTTATATCTCAGCACTACTATGAGAGCAATTTTATTTTCTATGTCAAAGGTGCATACAGCTGGGAATGGGTACCCTCAGGTGTAGAGAAGATTTAAAACATGTAAACAACAATAAATAGCAGTATATAAACCTGCGGTCTAATAATCCAATTCATTTGCCTCATAAACCCCAAATTTCAATGTGTCATAAAATCAGCAGACACCCACTAAACTGACCACATTAACTATCACACATCAACATGGTAACAAGCAGAGAGTTTCCCTAAGGTAGTCAAGCACTCTCAGTATGATCCCTCATCCCAGGCAGATGTGCAGCTCCTTCAGTTTTGGAGAACAGATGACTTCGCTAGTACAGCTTGTCAAATTTTGGTGATGCAGTTAGACAGTCAAGAGCAAAAGTGGGGATAAGAGCCACGAATGCTCAGCTGCTTGTAGTTTCTTCTCAATTATACCGTAAGAGTACTATACTACTGCCACATTGCATTTTGCTGCCACGTGACAAAAGATGGACAGTCTTCCTCTTGCAGTTCATGATAAATGTAAGACATCTACTTGAAAGCCACCATCATATGGTGAGCCTCACTTTCTCGGCATGACTTCAGGCACACGTTCCCACATACCCTCTTGAGTAACTTCAAGATCTTTTTTGGTGGGTTAGCTATCAGATCAGCTTGCTGGTCCAGGTCAGCGTGTCAGACGGCTAGACCTGATGCAAGGGAAGCAGTCAGAGGCTGGAACAGGGAACGCACAACTTTGCTGACAGCCAACTCCTATGCAGTGGGGTGAGGCGTAAATGAAAACATACTTCAGTAGTCTGGACCCAAGCCTTTTACAACTTTTTTTAGGTTTAAAGGAAGCATAAGCCAGAAACTCATAGTCTGCTCTCTCAGGTTACGGAGCACGGTTACATAAAGTTATGATAAGAGACAGAACCGTGCAAAAGCTGCATCGTTGTCTCTGCAATGAGACAATTATATATTAGATACTGAGCTTGAGTTATTGAGAACTGCCCACTTAGCAGAGCAACAAGCTCTGAAGGAACCGTTCAACAGTAGAAATGCCAATACACCTTGTTTAGAACTTTTTCCATTTTGGAGCATGATCAGTCAGGTCACCACAATCTGTTTGAGATGAGATGTTTAACCACTTAGACGGTGAGAAAAAGGAGGGATCTATGGACTGTACGGACCAAGACCAAGTGGGGCATAAAAAAAAAAAAAAAGAAAAAGAAATGGAGCATCTCTGCTCCCTGCCTCCTTCTTTGCATCCTATTCATCCAAATCCTTGCATGAAAGCATGAAAGCACTTTTCCAGTCTTTTTCCCTTCTCCTAGAGCTTTAACTGCATTAAAGGTCTTAATACCTAACACAATGAAAGCAAAGTAACTCAAGCAATGAGAGAAAGAAGTACTCCTCTTCATGTTTCATTCACCTTCCAGTAACAGTCCCTTACCCAATAATTCATCCTAGCCTGTATTCTCTCCCCGGTTCTCTGGGTCAGGTTTCTGCTAGCCTCACTACCTCTACCTAGAGCTGCGTATTTAGACTCCAAAGACACAGATTGCCATGTTCACAAAAAAACTATCCAAAACCAAAACACAGATCAATGTGGCATCTACTGGGCAAGAAAAATGGTTGTTCCGGATTCAAATGCTGCAACCATAAATACCAACAATTTACCCAAAATGTTACCTCTACTACTTGATTGATATCACCAGAAAAATGAAATTTAGACAAGAGCAGCTCAAAGAGAAACATTTCCTGAAGACAGGAAACTGAATCCTGAACCGAAAAGAACCTACAGGAATTGTACACAGGACCTGATGGGAGCCTCCCTGGCTGTGACCATCAATCAGCACCATCGGACTTTTGGTAGGATAACTGTGCATAAAGATCCTTTCCCTAATGTTATGCTTCACTTCTTAAAAAATAATTCCACTTAAGAAAGCCATTTTAGTTTCCTGTATTAATTACTGCTTATGGGCTCTAGAAGGAAAACTCCCAGGTCATAAGGGATACCATAACTCAAAAGCCAACCACAGACATATGACATGAGAACTGTAGTAAGGCATTCACAGCCTATATTTTGCCAGACCTTCTACATACCTCTGTAGTTCTCACAGCCACGGCAGTATCCATGTACATTCTCACGCTATACCATACTACTGTCTGATACCCAGATGTGCAACGGCTTCATCCCATGTGTTGACTTCCCTCCAAGACAAACTCAGACAAAAGCCAGATGGGTGTCCCCATAGCCTCTAGTGTGTTAGGAACTCAACACGTAAGTCAGAGAGACGTGGCCAAACATACCAGAGAAATATGTGGCTATCATCATAGACATGGCAAGAGCTACAGCTACGGAGACTGACAAAGAATCTGGCAACAGAGAGGTCTAGCTTTTGACTTCGAGGGCAGGTTATATTACCTACTGCTTAGTCAAGCATCAGGCTTGAACCAACTGGACTCCCCAAACAGTAGGATTAGCGTGGCTGACTTAGCCTTTGATCTTTCTGACATACATGAACCGAGCCCTGCGTAGTTTTTTATAGTGCGTTATGTTTGCATTCGTGTGTGTTTGCACATGTGTTTTTCAGATGGGCCCCATAAAACAAAGTTTCAACCTGGTTTGCAAATGCCTATCCTGGTAATGTGCAGCTTCTCTTGCTCTTTCAGTGCTTAAATGTGACTTTGAGGCCACTCCAGGTAATTTAATGTAACAGCCCTACAAGGCACCTGTTAAAAGCAGTCGAGACTTCCACTTATTTCGGGAGATCTGCCCTGCTATTTTAAACCCAACAGGTCAGCGAGCAGGTCCGAGGCTCCATTGTTAGTCAAGCATCTGTAGAAATGCTTCTTTCAGGAGGGAAAAAAAACAAAACAGCTCGGGATGCTCGGTACCCTTTACATCTGCCGCTCAGCTGGAGATGCGGTTAAAAGGCCATTAGAAACGCAAGGTGACAGACCTCGCAGGCTCGGCGAGCCAGAGAGCAATTTGCTGTTTGCATTAGGAGTATC
This sequence comes from Balaeniceps rex, assembly GCA_013401315.1. NCBI lineage: Eukaryota > Metazoa > Chordata > Aves > Pelecaniformes > Balaenicipitidae > Balaeniceps > Balaeniceps rex. Next base: position 19,522 of record VYZW01000051.1, read on the forward strand.
AGCCCTCACTGCTTCTTTTTGATGGACAGAAAGCGGCTCCTGTCCCACGCTCTGAAAATCAAAGCCAGGACAGGCAGCCGGTGGGTCTCCATCCCGGGGCTGGTGCTGTGCTGTAGAGCCTCCTCCTGGGCACCACAGTTTCTACAGCAGGCTGGGGGGGACACAAATCCCCCCCTTGGCGCTATTAATAACCCTTGACTTTGCTCTCCGGAGACTCGCTCCGCTGGGCATAGCAGTAGGGCCCGAATTGCTGTCGCCCTGGCAGTCAGCAGGAGCGCAGGCGCCTCTTTCGCGGCACCTGCCTTCCAATGCTGCGTGTCTCCTGCGTTTTGCAATCGCTCAACAGAATAAAGTACCATTGTTTCACTTTGCTGGAAGGAAAAGGTCACGTTAGCCGGAAGAAGCTCATCGGAGAGAGCTGGTGGTCTTTGTGACAGCCTCCTATAATGAGAGCTAAAAAATTTCTTATTAGGGAAGCTTAGTTTGTGGATGTGTGCAGGAGCTGTGGAGCAATAAGTAGTGAAGAAAGCAAACCTTAGTTTCAGTATGAAGAAAGCAAACCTTAGTTTCAGTAGGTTTTAGGCTGTTTTTACATACGGAGGAATAAAGTACTAAGAATTTTACCAGGCATATGTTTTCCTGCCATCTGCAAACACGTTTTAAATTCCTTTTGCATCTTGTAATGTATCCTCTCTGTTTAGCACAATAACTATTCTGCCTTTAAACACCAACCTTTTATACGCTGTCCTTAGAAATTTGTGGAGAAGCGTTAATTCTTTTACACATATTTAAGCTGCTAAAATAATTATGCCTGGTAGTATGAACAGTCAAAACCACAGAATGAAGGTTCCCTTCCCAGGGAGATAGCACCCATTAACCAGGTACAAAGGGGAGCATACAGTCATAGTTCATTGAAAACGTAATTTCATTTTGCTAGTAATGGGAGTGCTGATACTTTGATACCGTAATGGAGTTTTAAGCACCAAGCTTGTTATTTCAACTAGAAACTTTAATGTAATTATGCATTTTTACTTTACTAAGCAGAAAGGAAGATTAGTATGCATAGTTTTCTTACATGTATCGTGGGGAATAAGACAGAGATCTCCGAGTGATACTGCAAGATGCTCAAGTCATTCAAAAGAAATGGCAGGTGGTAATTTTAAAGACAAATTACCCAGAAAAGCTTTTGTTGTTGATCACTTGTTATAAGATTTCCCATTTGCAAGTAATTGTACATTCAGCTGAAACTGACCTTTTATGAGCGCCAAGTGGTAATATAAATGAAATGAATATATTCTTTACTGCAGTAATATAAAAAGAATGACCTGAGCTTTTAACATAGTGCTTGACCTCTCTGGTATCTGAACACCACCTAATCTCAGGAGTATTTCACAATAGCATATGATGAAATAAGTACTAATAGAGCATTAGAACAGTTTAACACATTAGCACTTAGAAGCGTAGAAAATATTATAGCTTTAGGTATGCTTTTTGATTGTAAATCTGACGACAGAAAGAAAAAGGATAATGAGAGCACAATACACTGAAATTCATCATTACACTAATTATTACAGCATCGCCTTTTCTATTTTGAAGTCCCTCTTTCCAAGACACTCTACTGTAAAGTCACATCGGGAAACTCTAGATGCTGAGATTCAAAATTCTCAGTCAAAAATGAATTATTTATAAGCATTAAAAACATGCTATTTCTCCTCAAAGGCCCTGATCTTACAAACAGCACCTTTAGGTTTAGACGTGCACACATAAGTTGTATTCCCTTTAGTGGCATCGGTCACATACAAACCAATATATATGTACGAAAGTGATAGCAAAGCCAGGTCTTAGAAAAGCTGTACTTCCTCCTAGCTGAATGCACACACCGGTTTATTAGCGTGCACCATGCATTCACAATGGGAAAATAAGGGAGACTGTAAGGGAGGGTGACCAGAGAGTCTCTTGATGCGGCCGTCACTGAAATCGCAGAGATGAGGAGCAGTCCTACACACTGTGGAGGATACTACTACAACAGCACTAAAACAAGAAAAGTGCAAAGTTCACATGAAGTTCTGCGTCAATCTTCACTGTCATCACTGAGTTCAGCACTGAATTAATCTCTAATGGCCCAATTCAGATTTCACAAATTTGCATCGATTATATTATTGATTTCAGCAAGGCTACTCCTATTTTACACTCCTGAGACAGCCGCACAAGGTGCCTGTGAATCCCCACTTGCCTCCTGGTCTACAGGCACTTTATTCACACAACTGTCAGGGACAGCAGTAGAGGAACAGTAAAAGAAGGCATTAATTAACAAGTGCTTTGATACAGACTCGGTCAGGAGGATTTTCCACTGTTCTCCTGTCAATCTATCACTCCATTTTAGAGCTACTTAAAGGAAAGCCAAACATTCAGAAATTGTATCTTGGGAACATCTGACATGGACTAATAGCTCAATTGCATGAGTGACTACTGAATTTATTTTTATTATTATTATTATCACCACTTTAGAGCTACAAGCAACTGTGTTATGTTTGCTAGCTTTCTTCAGTCAACGCCTCTGTGTTATGCCAGTATGAAGCCCATTCATCAAAGCACAATTTCAAGTGACTCCTGACCTTCAAAATGAAGGGTTTGCTTCTGCTTTCATTTCAGTTACTTTCGCTATGATGTCTCTGTGTTGCCAGAATCTCACCTCGTTCATCATCTGCACAGGAGAACAAAGCCCACTAACTTCTTACGCAGTATTTAGAATTCGACATCTTTACAGTTGGATGCTTTACCAAAACAGTTCTAGTCTTTCTCTAAATACACTATTATTCAGCATCTACTTCAAAAAAGAAAAAAAAAAAAAGCCAAACCCAAACAAAACCACAATCCACAAAAACTCCACACCCTTCACCTTTCAAAATCTCTAGATCAACTGAAAGTGGAAAGGCACAAATCAGACACACTCATTACTTGTGAACAGTCAGACATTCACTTTCATTCAGAAAACTTTGAGGCAAAGACACGCTCCACCTTTAACTTTGATGTTTCATTTTCACGGCTTCCCCTAAGATGCTGGAAGTTACTGAAATCATGGTTGGACTTAAACAAGTAATGCTAACAGGTATGTGCTGTGACTTTTCTCTTTTGTATTGACTTTCGAGTGACAGATTTTCCTACAGCAAAACATTTCCTGCAAAGTCCTTAGGAGCTCCACTCAGTGCTCATGAATGCTGGGTCACAGCAGCATGAGTCTGACGGTTCCACTCTTCTTCACATGCGGGATACTTCACAGCAGCTTTACAAGAGGGCAGATTTTACAAGGATAGCCCGGTGTACACCACAAGCTACTGCTACCCACCCTGCATGTGACTGATGCATAGAATCAAGCCCACGGCAGCATATGATGTATGCTTCAAATTTTCTTCCTTCCCCCATTTCCAGACAAAGTTCCTTTATTGAGGACTTACTTTGACAACCTATGCTGGAACCCAACTTTATATGCTGTACTCCAACGTAGGTCATAGCACCAGAATTTGGTGATCAGACAAGACATCAGGTGCAGCAGGCTGATTACAAATAAGTACTGTACTATTACATTGAACAATCTACCATTGTTGTAAAAGCATAGCAGATGACCATAATCACATTATTACCAACTTCACGTGCAACAAAATACTGTAGAAAAACCTTGCCTTACAGTGCAAAACCAGACAGCTTTTTAAATCCGCAACTTCGACATTCTTCGTTCAAAAGTGAGTACCAGTATAAATAATTTTACAAAAGCTATCTAACAAGCCGGTTTTGCAGTTCCATTCAGCAGAGGGGTACCTCTGTGTTGGCAGCCTCTCTAGTTCTTCAGCTCTTTGCATCAGTACATACACACTACCTCTTCAGTTTGTCAAGTTTCAACAGTCCTAGCTATAAAGTAGCTTTTAAACAAATGACAAATGAAAACATACGCCTACTGTTAAATCAAAACACATAAACCACACTGCATATTACTATTTTCCATCACATTATCAAGCCATTGATGCAAAATCTTTTGAAAACACAATGTTTGCTTAATGTTTGACTGTAATTAAAGTTCTTTGAACTCTTTAAAACATGGGGCATTTGACAGACTACACTTCTTTCATAACAGTAACAAATTGCTTCCTTAACCAAGTCAGTATGCTGGAAAAAGACAGAACAAAAAAAAAATGTTCTGAAACCTGTACATAGATGGCTTTAATTGAATTTCCAACATTGCACCGCGTTGCAAATACGTAACTTTCACATTAACAAGAGTACATGCTGCCTGAAACAGTTACTACACAACCTCTCACCACTGTACGAGCAGAGCATACCCTGAAACACACCTTAAAGCAATCCTAGTCTTCCAACAACTGAGTAGCTTGAATAGCTACACACAGAACTGCTCAAAAGTTGATGCACCAATTAGTAACAAGGCAGATAAACTGCAAAGAAAACAAACAACTTGTAATCGGAAGCTCAGAAAAAAATAACTCATCTCTGCATAAATCAGGTACTTCTTAACCATAAAAGCAGATATTACTTATGAAGCTTAGCAGGAAACTGAAGAGTAACTTTGAATTTAACTACTATTAAATATTTAGCTATCATGAATCTTTCTGTACTGATACACGTTAGCAGAAACTTGCAAATGCTGGGATTCCTTAAAAAATGCATGGCAACTTTGCACTGTACATTCAAAAAATAAGTAAGACAATAAAACTTCTCTGTGAGCTGAAAGCAACAAGTGTTTACCCAAAGTTACTAGAAGTCTGAAATTCACTGGAATTTCTTTTTTTTTGTTCTTTAATGGGGCAGGGCATATCCTACCACCCTGTCTCAACGCAGATGGAGTAACAGTATGCGAAGGGAAAGCATGATTGCATATTGAAAGGGTCTGTGGCTCACAGAAGAGATTTCATGATTTGATACAACTGATGAGCAACCTAAAGAGAAATTTTAAAAAAAGAGCACAGAAGGACCAGAGAATCGGTGAGCCTGAGTGATGAAGGAAGGTGCCTGTGGAATAGTTACACACACAGGCCCTTTATTCTCCTGCCTTGTCCTAAAGCACATCAGTGGGTCAGACCTATGCGTCCGAAGGAACCAACGTGGCTATGCAGAGATCTGGTCTGTTCTGCAGTGGCAACATGGAACAACCTTCCCCGTATTTTTGTGAACTACATCCTTGCTTGTGCTGAGATTTTCCACATTTATCATTCCTCATGTAAAGTGCTAAATACTGCACAGTGAGTAACTGTGGCTTTATTTCACCTCAAGGAAGATAAATCTACAGCTTCCAACTTTAAAAAGGAAGCAAGCCAACCGAGGGGCATCTAATTCACTCTACAAACAGCAGAACCTAACAGCAAAGTGCCAGTGGCAAAGCAGAAATCCTTCCTGAGGGCTCGAGCAGTCCAATTTAAGCAGCCCAAGCTCATGCCTTCCCATATCATTTCTCTCTTTTTGTCGTGCTCTCTGATTGCTAAAGGATTATCTGCCCTGGACATATTTTTATTCATTCAGTCCCAAAGATGCAATATGGATAAGGTTGTCGGGAAAAGCAGGAAAATAAAATTAGAACAAAAAAACAACCCAAACACCTTCGTAGGCAGACCGAGATATAACCTGTTGTAGGCACGTTTCGGCAGAAGGAAGAGCTAAGTAACGGGCTGCCTGGTGTCTCCGGCGGCGGAGCGGGCTCTGCATGTGCGGGGGGTGCCTCTCCCCAGCAGCCGGTGCCTCTGCTCCATTTGGGCTGCGGCGCAGGCACCCGGCTGCGCCTCCGAGGGGCGAACTGCCCGGCCCGGCGGTGGGTGACCGGGCTGGCCCCCTCGGAGGGGAGCGACGCTCCCCGGGGCCGCGGCAGCGGCGGGGTCCGGGGTGGGGGGGCAGAACTGCCCTCCTCACCCTCCTCCTCCTCCTCCGCCTCCCTCACGCCCTGTCTCCGCTGGCAGAGGGCAAAGTTATTCCCCCGCACACGGCGGCAGCGGGGGCAGCAGCCGCTGCGGAGCCGCTCGCTGCCTCTCGCAGCCCGGCTGCAACTCTCAAGAAGTTTCTGCCGGCGAACAGACCCGAGGCTGAGGCTCGCCCGCGCCCCCCTTTTTTTCCTCTCTTTTTTTTTTCATCCCCCCCTCCTTAGTTATTATGTTCATTTAATCATTTATTTACACACGCACACGCCTCGCCGGCTAGCGCCCGGCTGCCACCCGGGCCGGCAGACCCGCTCCACGCCGCGCAGACAACGCTCCGATTCACCGCCCCGCTTCCGCGCGGAGGA
>VYZW01000051.1:38978-49368 GCA_013401315.1 Balaeniceps rex
TGGATTATTTAAGATTAGTGTTGTCCAAAAGGCAGCCCTTGTTTCTGGTAGGTAAGAAGAGTCATGCCCCGAGTACCCAGTGCTACAGCCCAAGAGCTTCAAGGAGCCCCTGAAGTTGTGTTTGTCAACGTTCTAGTGATTCCTCTCTGTGCATCTACCCAAGGACTTAATCTGCATGCAAGCTAAAAACTTCATACAGTCTTGTCAGAGAAGTTTTGGGCAAAGCTTTGCTGCATCATTCTGTAATCTACAAGTCTGAACATCACTTGAATACTAAACCACACACATCTTGCAAAAATGCAAGTATTAAGCAGGAGACTCAATAATTTAAGTCTTAACGCAGGGGACATGTAAGACACATGCAAATATTTAGCTGAAGAGCACATTTCCATACCCCATATGCAATCTGTGCATCACATGATCTTCTCATTTTTGTCAGTTTGTAATAAAGTTACACTGGCATTTTGAAATACAGTGTGATTACTGGAGTGAAAGAGAGCAGGATGAATACTGTGCAGTGTACATTTTCTGCTGTGGTGGGTAAGAAAGATTTTACTCACTAACTCCATTGTCATCTTGAATTCAGCCCTGAAATACCTTTGCAAAGCTTCTAGAAATATGTTTATGTGCTCTCATAAAAGTGGCAGATCATCTGAATTTGAAAACCACAACTTATTTCATATTTTTCAAAATATATGTGGAAGTAAGCACAGATAACATGAGAAAGAGATCTGCTTTGCACTTGCAGAGATAGTATAAGGTTTTTGAACATAAAAATAAGGTATTGTTTTAAAGACAATTAATGACATGATTTTGAATACTGCAAATAGACATATAAGTGTCTTTACAGAGCTATGCTCATCCCCAAGAAGTTTATACTCAAGTTGCTAGTTTAAATTTATCAATGATAAATTGTTTTTGGAAAAGAATGACAGTTTATCATGAATTTATGGGATAGTAGACATATTTATGATACTTTTATCCTATTTGATCAAAAAATCAAGAAAATATTGGATCTGTTCCCTGACCGTCAAGAGCAATGGTGCCATTCCTTGCTTTGAAAGGAGATTTGAATGGTAAACTTACTTCTTTAAAGTGATGCTTTAGGTTTAGAGTTTTCAAACATGTATTCTATATATGATGCACATATACTTTGGATTATGACCTGAGTGTAGGCATTTGTTACATAGAGAGATTTATTACTAAATTTATGGCCAATAAAGAAGTCAAACTTAAGACAAATACCCTTTTTCTTTCCCTGAAGATCCTTGACAGTTGTATGCAACATCTACAAAAAGAAACAAAAGAGTTGTAACTCAAAATCTCATCTATCACATTTAATACTTGGGAGTTTTGTTTGATTTTTTTGTTGTCATTTGGGTATTGGGTTTTTTCCCTCCAAGCTTTACAAAAAATGAGGGGGAAAAATAGAAAATTTAGGCTTAAGAACTTTACTTAACATAAGGGATTTGGATTGTGGTTTTGTAAAAAGGTTGTATAATGTAACATTCAGAATAACAATAATTTTATCTATTTATTGGAAAGCAAAACAAAGATGTGATCCTTTTTTTAAATGAAAATATTTGATCACTTTCTAGAAAACCTTTAAGTTATTTGGTTACCTGAAAGATTAAGTTACAATAAAATTATAATGAGGAATGACACAAACTTCAAATTAGTGTGCATAAATTATTTGTCTACCAAATAATCACATAGTAAGGGACATAAGAAATACTTAAAGAAAAAATAGATCAACTAAATAAAAGTAAGGTTTAAGAAACATACCTGAGAGGAACTTCTTCAGTGGTTTTTTCCTTGGCAATGTTTATTAATTTGGCCAATCACTTCTGCCGGGTTGTGTTACAGGTAAAGAAGATAACAGCCTAAAGTCTTGATGGGAAATAATCACCAGATTTTATCAATAGACTTTTAGTCCCCATCTATATTTCTTCATTGTATCTGCAGCTTTATTGATTACATTTCTCTGTTTATTGCAGAGTCTGTGATTAAAGATACAGCTAGCAAAGGTGACCAGTGTTAATCAGACCCCACCTCTCCTGACAGTGATCACTGCAAAAATATTCTCAGTCTAAAATAACCATCAGACCTGTACCAGGGACATATATATGGCGGTATTAGTTTAGCAATAGGCGAGATGTTCTGAACCTAGCAAATCTTGGCCAAAGTATTAGCACCTCAGAGTTTTACAAAATACTTACTTTCCAAAGGAAATAGAATATTTAAGCTCAGCAGGGGAGGATGATGTTTACAAAGTTTCTAAATAGAAAGAGGGTGACCTCAGCTTAAATGATTGTTAACAAAACATTAGTGACCTATTCAGTGACCCCATATATTTCCGCTTTACCTTATCTGTTTAGCCACTAGATACATCTTAATCTCCGAAAGGGTAAATCCAGAACGTTAGTGATTGTAGTTGATGAGTGAAGCCAGACATTTTCAGCTAAAAGATCCCACAAAATATAAAATTGAAAACTGTTTCAACCTATGAAGCCCCCAGTATCCGTTATCCCATTTGCTACTTTGGGAAGGAAAAGACTGCACATAATATATGTGGAACTAATATTCCTCCTGTGGGTCACCCCTCATCATATTAGTGTTTTCTCCTTTCTGATTTTCCTATATACAATATTCTGTGAATGCCACAGACTATAAGGTACAGAGCACACCTATACAAATTTCATCCACATCAACCTAAAGAAAACAAAGCTAGCCGCTCTTTTTAGGAAGAAAAAACCCTTATAAAACTAACTGGTTTGAATTCACCCAAGACTATTTCTCACTAAGGAGTATGGAACGAAATGTTGACAGAGTAATAACAATATTCATTTTAATATTACAATTGAAAATATATAGAATGAATACTCACAAAACCTTGGATAACAGCAGCAACATGGGAAAAAGAATATTTATTCCACAACAATAATACTATACAGGATGAATAAATCCTTTTTTTTTTTTACTAGAGCTTTATAGAAAACAAGGAAGGAAATAATAATCTTTGAAAAAAATGCTTAAAGTAGATGTTCCTTTGGTTCAACTTTTATCATCCTTGCAATAGAAATGTTCCGCTAACACATGCATTGCTAGAATATGTTTTTATCATGTCAATCTTTCTGTGAACTCTGAGCAAAAACATTCTGTGGGTGGTAGAATAATGCCAGTTGAGTCACAGCATAATTCTCCAGATGCTGGAAAAGGACAGAGTTTTACTGACAAATATTTACCTATTTAAAGAAGCCAACAAAAGTACATACTATTTAATCATCTCAGTTTTATTACTTATCTGAGATGGTTTAATGTACTGAATCCCAGCTTACAAAGCATTTAGAATTCCAACACAGGAACAAGTCTCAAAGATTACATCCCATCTCTGTGATACAGGAGATACAGCATGTAAATTTTACAGTGGCATCACTCTTCCTGCTTTCACCACTATTCAAAGTCTTTTAAGTCATCCCTGAAAAAAGCAGAGGACAGGAAAAGAAGAAGATTCTAAAAGCATAAATTAACATTCCTATTTTCAGGAAAATCATTCCTTATCCTTCATTTAAACAAAAACCACACTTGCTATGCTATGCCTGCTCTCCTGTACTTAGTTACTTTTATTGAATTGAAAAAACCTCAAAACCTAAGACATTAAGTATAAAGGAGATGGAAATATACTCAAAGTACGTTAACACAAGTTTTAAGGCCCCTTTTCATAAAATGAATAGACTTCAGTAGAACTGCAAGACTGCAGTTTTTAAACATTGGTAACAACTTTTATGTTTTCTAATCATGCAGGGTAATTTATTACAACGCTTGATCTAGTCATTTACAAACATATCTTATGCAATGAAGCTGTTATTGGGAATAAATTACTCTGGCTGGAACACCATCTGCAATTCTGGTATTCACCCATCAGGATACCTATGGAATCATTAAAGGATTGGGGGGGACATGAAAAAAAAATCTCATAATAAGAGATTTAAGAAGCTTCATTTCTTCAGTTTACCTAAGAGAAAGTTAAGAGAGTGTTGGATTACGGTCTACCTATACCCATAGAGGAAAAGATTTCTGATTTATTGCTTGAAGAGACAAAGACATTACAAGGTGCAATGCTTGGGAACTGAAGTTGGGCAAATCTAAAACAGAGGGCATAGATTTTTCTTTTACAATAAGGTTATTTACTCAGAAGCTTACACTGGGAGGTGGTCAATTCCTTATCACTTGAAAATCTTCAACTCAGTTGTATATGTTTAAAACTATGGTGGAAGTTATAGACTGCATACAGAGATTATTAGGTGAGATCTCATGCAGTTATGAGGTTAAGACAGGGTGTATCCTATTTTTAAGCATTCATTTGCATATAACTGAGCTGGGGCAGAAACTGTCAGTGAATGTAGTAGTCCTCTTTACACGCAGAAAACGTACTTCGTCATACAGATATGGTAAAGGGCTTCAAGTTGCGCCAGGGGAGGTTTAGATTGGATATTAGGAAAAATTTCTTCACCGAAAGGGTCGTCAAACACTGGAACGGGCTGCTTGGGGAAGTGGTTGAGTCACGATCCCTGGAGGCATTTAAAAGATGTGTAGATGTGGTGCTTAGGGACCTGGTTCAGTGGTGGAGTTGGCAGTGTTGGGTATACAGTTGGACTTGATGATCTTAAAGGTCTTTTCCAACCTAAACGATTCTATGATTCTGTGATTTATCAGCTTGAATGTAAACCCAGTCTCTCTCCATGATGTATCTACCACCTGGCAGTGAGGTCTTCTGGTGTTCTCACAGTGAGCAGGTGGGAGCATCAGTGACTGGAAACATGTCGCCACCAGCAGAAGGGTCTCAACGTTTTTTTTTTAACCTGTTCAATCCAGCATGATGCAAAGTGATTGTTATAAAAAAAAAAAAAATCAATGTAGTTTCTCATACCTTTGCCTGGGAGACAGATCATGGTTTATTCTGGGAGATGTCCCACTTTTTAGTGTCTTTTAGAAGAGGTGGTTTTTATTTTTGTCGTATTGTGTATATTTTAGAGAACTTGGACAGACTCTGCTAGATATGGCTTTCTAGATATTTAATATTTCTGAAGTGTCTCTTTTTCGTCCTTCCTGAGGATGTAATTGTATAGCTCTGTATTGGGTTTGCACGGCAATGTTTTGGTGGGGGGGAAGGGCCACAGGGGTGGCTTCTGTGAGAAGCTGCTAGAAGCTTCCCCTATGTCCAACAGAGCCAATGCCAGCTGGCTCCAAGATGGACCAAGCTGGCCAAGGCCAAGGCCAAGCCAATCAGTGACAGTGGTAGTGCCTCTGGGATAACATAGTTAAGAAGGAGGAGAAAAAAACCCCAAACAACGGGACACAAACTGCAGCTGGAGTGAGGAGTGAGAATATGTGAGAGGAACGACTCTGCAGGCACCAAGGTCAGTGAAGAAGGAGGGGGAGGAGCAGAGATTCCCCAGAAACCTGTGATGAAGACCATGGTGGACCATGGTGAGGCAGGCTGTCCCCCTGCAGCCCATGGATGTTAATGGTGGAACCTGCAGCCTGTGGAGGACCCCATTCCAGAGCAGGTGGATGTGCCCGAAGGAGGCTGTGAGCCTGTGGGAAGCCCATGCTGGAGCAGGCTCCTGGCAGGACCTGTGGAGAGAGAGGAGCCCACACTGGAGCAGGTTTGCTGGCAGGACTTGTGACCCTGTGGGGGACCCATGCTGGAGCAGTTTGTGAAGAACTGTGGCCCGTGGGAAGGACCCACATTGGAGAAGTTCATGGAGGACTGTCTCCTGTGGGAGGGACCCCATGCTGGAGCAGGGTAAGAGTGTGAGGGGTCCTCCCCTTGAGGAGGAAGGAGCGTCAGAGACAACATGTGATGAACTGACCGCAACCCCCATTCCCTGTCCCCCTGTGCTGCTTGGGGGGAGGAGGGAGAGAAAATCGGGAGTGAAGTTGAGCCTGGGAAGAAGGGAGGGGTGGGTGGAAGGTGTTTTAAGATTTGGTTTTATTTCTCATTACCGTACTCAGTTTCGATTGGTAATAAATGAAACTGATTTTCCCCAAGTCGAGACTGTTTTGCCCGTGACGGTAATTGCTGAGTGATCTCCCTGTCCTTATCTCGACCCATGAGCTTTTCGTTATATTTTCTCTCCCCTGTCCAGTTGAGAAGGGGAGTGATAGAGTGGCTTTGGTGAGCACTTGGCATCCAGCCAGGATCAACCCACCACAAGCTTGCTCTGCCTCAAGGTGAAGATTAACAGAGGGAGTTTTCATTACTTCCACCCCATTTGCTCTCATGCGCTTTCCACTCTGTGGGTCACCAGCACAACTTGCTCTGCCCACTGATGTCCTTCTCCAGTTCCCTAATATCACAAACCAAATGTAAAATGACCTAAACCTTGACTGTGCTTTGGAAAAAGAAGTGGTGACAACCCAACAACACAGGAACGAGGAAAGAGGCTATTAAGACAGCAGAGGGTGGGGCTGCATCCCATTTTTCTATCCAGGAAACGTTGGATGAAAATATGGGGGCATGCATACACCTCACTGCAGCGGATATATCGTAATTTATGTAGGCTGGATTTCCACACGGAGCTGGCAAGCAGCCCCCAGTCCTCTTTTGTCACCAAATACCAAGCAGAAGGAAAACATGATAGACAGCAGCCATTATAATGGGAGGGGGGATAATGCCTCTTTCCACCCAAAGCTCCGTAACACGTTACCCTCTCCTGCCCTGGGTGGTCTGGCAAAGGGAGCGTGCCCCTGACATAGGTGCCCTACCTCCCTAAACTGTTCCCCTCAGGGCAGCATCTGTCCCTGCTGTAACCTCAGTGGGTGCAGCTTGCACTATCAGATTGTATTAATGTGTCACATATTAATGTACTAACCTCTACAGAGTTAAAGATAATAGGTTAAAAGAGCAAGTACTTATCCTTTACAAAACAGATTTTATCAGATTAATCAGTTCATGGAATATAGTTTTACAGAGCAGCTGTAGCTACTCTGTAGCTGAACAGAAGTGTGATAATCAGTGTATTAAAAATTTATAGGAAAGATTTTTTAGAGTGACCAATAATCCTAAATCAGAAAACTTTTTCCACACCTACTCATTACCCTAAATGGTACCGCTTCCCTTTTGTCTGCAGAGAAGAGACAGATTTGAACCAGCCGGTCAGCCTGAAATTCTCTGCTTTTTTGAGACCACACTTTTTTCAGACGTTATTCCATACTCTTTGAGACTGGGATTTCTTTGTCCTGTTGCTTGCCATTTTGGGTTCAAACATGTGGCTAGTACAGCAAAAAGAACAGAGGCTATTTAGTCACCTGATCCAGTCCGACATGATAAAATTTCAACTCAGCCCTTGCTATGTTTCAGTCAGTAATAAAAAGATAACAGAAAAGAAAACAACTCACTGGGCAGTACGTAATGTAAAAATACATCGGTGACATATGACAACGTACAGAAGCAAACCCTTGAGAGAAACACCAGTAACTCATCCTTGTCATAACAGAACAATATTTCAAATCAATTTACTTTATTTCCATGCAACTTGTTATCCTTGACTGTATTGTGAGGTTGTAAAGACTGTCACTTGTTGACATAAAATACATTGTGGATTCAGTTAAACAGACTAGGGGGATTTAAAAGATATAACCAGAATACTTTGAAATATGTCCTTTTACTAACAGTTTGGAGCTGATTTAGTAAATAAGGAGATAGAATATTACTCAAACAACACTAAAAAATATGAGCTGACCTTAATAAAAATAAGTAGGTGAAGTTCTAAATTAGTTTAATTAACAGAAATGTAATATTAGCTGATTCGGATAATTTACCATGCTGACCATTCAAGCTTATTTCACTAATGGAGAGGGAGTATAAAAAAAAGGATGCAGTACAGCACAATATTTTAGTATAATTTCATAATTTTCTCCAAACCCCTTTAGGAAATTGCATGTCTTCAAATGAAATTCCATTTTGCATTCACACAACAGCATTCAAACAGCACAGAAACTTTGAGGTTATTGATGACTTACTTGCATAATGCAAATTCTGTAAAAATACACAGGATCTGTAGTGAATAAAACCAAGGACTTGATGTTTCATTGGGACAGGTAGGAAATCTGGGAACACAGAGCTATGTTTTTCATGCTTATAATTGCAAACATACATTATTAAATCATTATTAAATCATCTCATTATACCAAGTAAAGCCTCTCAAACATTGTAAATCAAACACCCCAATGATTTGCTCTCAAGCTCAAGGTTCACTCTGGCTGCCAAACTTGCAGCCACCTCAGCATATACCAAGTTGTAAGAAATAACTTGTCAACAGCAGTTGACAACACGGTTTCTGCCTAATTTCCAAGCAAATGTATGTATGTGTACAAGTCGCACACTGCATGCATGAAATTATCATACTGAAATCAGTAAATGAGGCGCTAGTGCATGCCTCATGTTTTTAAGACTAGGAGATATTCATAAAATGATCAGCATTTCTTTTGTCTTTCCCTCTTAAAAGAGTACTTGATAGATAAGTTTGAAAAGGTTACATATACCTTATTTCTCATGGTCTAAGCAGCTTTCAAGTTTTATATCACTCATTTGAATCTGAAATTTTCAGACGTTTTCTCACTTGCTTTTTTTCTTCTTATAAATGAATGAAATAGAAATTAAGGCAGTATAAAATGTAAAAGTAACATTGTCATTATTGCTTTATTAGCGTTGACCATTCTTCTCATTCAAAGGCCATAAGCAATTTTGCTGGCTTTCAGACCACATAGTTCCTGTTTCATGCCTAGGAATTTCAGTATCTCAAAGCCTTCTAGTCATTCTTCTTGCAGCTGCTGCTCAGGGGCAGTTATGACTGTACTGTCCACATTCAAAAGCAGAGCATTATTTGCTAGCATAATGTATATGCATTCTTGAGAGCACTTGCAGCCCAACTGAGATGGATAATGACAAGTTCCCAGGAATGTCTGACATCAGGATTGTCAGGGAGAGTTTTAAAGAGGCTGAAGGTCTGGCCTTCCTTGGTTCCTGCGCTGCTTTGTACTATCCTGGAGCAACCTTAAGGCTCAAAACAAGACAAAACACTGAAAGCATTATAATTTAGCATTAAAAAAACCCCCATACTCCATGACTGCCACATTCGTAGGTCCTCCAAGGAGTCATGGAGCTGTGGTGGTTTGATTTTTTTGTTTGTTTGTTTTTTCAAATAATACCATTTAAAAATTGTGATGAATGTAGGGTTCTTTCTTTTGGCTCTTTCATTTTAGCATATATTGTAGACAAGGACCAAAAATTAAAACTTCTAATCAATTAAAGCATGACTGAAAATTATGGTTAAAAAGAACAGGAGAAAATTAATCTTACTGAAGCTGAATCTTATTCTGCCCTGTTGCTATTGACAATATATTATTCATCTTCGTATTTCATGAAAGTTTTGGCTTCAAATGCTGTGGCTTTTTCATGTAGTGCAGGCTGAAACTTCACAGAGGCATTTAAAAGAAGAAACAGAAATGGCAGACCAATAAGCATGCTGAGATAATATTTCAGAGATAAGTCTTTGTACAACGCATAAACCTTAAAATATCTCTGCGGCATGAAAATGCATTGTTTATAAATAGTCAATCTTAAAAAATCTCAAAATACTTGCTGCATTTTTATTCTAATAAAATAATCTATATTTATTCTAAAGCAAAGTAATTTTAGCTGTTTTCATTCAACATTAAACTAAATGAAAAATCATTAGTAATTTTTACTGAGAAGACAAGAGAAAAGTTTCTTGATAAATATGAAGCTACTCCACAAGCAGTATGGAAAAATTATTAACTAGAAAACTAGTTTGTTTGCAAAATAATTGCCAAAACCTGATCATTCTTCCATCACCTCCTGCCTCTTTGTGCATTAGTCCATCAGAAATAATGCAGCATGCCTATTTATTCAGGGACCTGTTCCCACTGAACACTAGTTTCCTCACCTTCCTTCTGAAAAAATGCCAGCAAAAGGGAGGGATCTGCGGATGATTTGGGGCAGGAGGGAGAGGGAACAGGTAGAAGAGTGCAGCATGTCTGAAGGACTGAGACTGAAATGCTGTGGTACTGCACACGGTATTGGAGCGAGTCCACTGAAAGTTCAGGAAAACAGCAGGAATTGTAAGCTGTGGCTTGAAGAAAACCATGCAAGAAAACACATACGATGTATTTAAAGACAAAGGAAAAGACAAAGACTGAAGAGATTCATGCTTCATTGCCCAGAAAGCCACATGAACTAGTTTGGGCAAGCAAGATCACTGTCTAAAGAAATAAGTTCACCTTTAAGGAAATATAAGATAGGCATGCACTTCAATATTTTAAGCTTTTTGCTTGTTTTTGCGTCCTTAGGAAACCTTGTTCT
>VYZW01000058.1:4457-30342 GCA_013401315.1 Balaeniceps rex
TGAGCAAGAGGAATTCAGAGCTGCTCCACTAATATTTTGAATTCATGTTTATGGCACTATCACTTGTTGTATGGTCACATCTATTTCTATTTTCTATTTCTTTGCCTGAAACTAGAAATACTCGTGTAAGCAGGGATGGCATATAATAGTTTACATTGTCTCAATAATCGACACCAGTATAAATTTCTCATGAATAATATAAGCTTCTTTAAGATATCTGTGTTAGCAGGCTCAATTTATTCAGCCTTAAGGAGAGTTAGCAAGAGTGGTGCATTTGTCAAAAGGAAGGTATACTAATACTGACACATAATGAATAGGAAATCAGTATGGAAGACCACTGTGGTCACAATCCTGCAGAGACTTGCACTTGTTCGGAGCTTTGTGCACTAAGATTAGTGCCTTCAAAATCAGTATGATTAATAAATGCAATGCCTCACAGTGCATGTGTTTGAGCATGGATATTAGTTATTGCAGGCTTGTCTCAATGAAAGGGTTTCTGTAGAGATAGCTTCAGAAACTGAAAACAGACTAAACGTCGAGGAAATAAAGTAAGTCTGAAGCACTTTTTCCAGTAATTCAGGGGTTCTTCTTTTAAATGCAGAATTCAATGGAAAAAAGGGATTAGTTAAAAAAACTCTCACAAATGCTTTTTCATTAAAAAAATAATTACAGAAAGTTCTATGACGTCTGGCTTTTGGATACATGGAGAATTTCAGATATTGAATGAAAGTTAAAATTGTTTTGTCTAGACCTGCTGAGGTCAGGATGCCAAGATTCTTAAATGACTCCTAAAACTGTCTTTAGTCGTTTTGCAAATTGCTTTCCTGCTGATGTGATTCAACATGTAAAAGGGAAAGAAATTAACCACTAAGGTCCACCCCCCCCCAAAAAAAAAACCTAGAGAAACAAAAAGTCCCAAAGTGATACAAAAGGCACTTTTATACTCAATGTCTCCATAGTAGTTACCACAAAGTTATTTCAGAATAAAGCACATCCTTTGAAGAAAGTGTTATATGTTTGAAAGATGCAACAGACTTAACAGCCATTCTAGCTCTATTCCAGCAACGATTTCAGTATGACAGTGACAATATTGTACTTTTCCTCAATGAGAACGATGTGTTACTTTCACAACAAAGTTTATTCGCCTTTTTAACTCACAGCAAATGACAAAATGTTAGTTTGACTTTGAAGTACAGCATTCATCTTAATTTGATGGCAAAACAACATTGGTCTGATATGGCAATCTGGTATTTGTCCTAATATGACTATTTTTCATTTTATAGTACATTTGTTTGCCAAATTGTTATTCCTATTGGCAAATTAAAACCACAAAATAGCCCTTAGCCTTTCATTTTGTTTGAATTCCCCAAACTCCATTAAAAGGCAATATTGACATCCTTAACACATTACAACAAAACTTCGTGTCATGGCAACAAAAAGCAGTACATTTGTTTTGTGTTTGAAATTTGCTGTGGCCATTTCTACAATGGCATCTGGTTAAGTTTTTGGTTCTCTCCTGTTGAATACCCTTTCCAGGTTTCAGCCGTCTTGCTGGAGTTAACCACAATCTCCATACTGAGGTTAGCAAGGCATAAAAATTAGATTGGTTCTAAATGGATGTTTAAATTGGATAATGTGCAAAATCTCTGTCTGTGTGAGACAGCAGAATGATAAATGAGCATGCTTTAGAGTGGGAAGCCCTCCAGGTTATATATCTCCTCAACCCCCCCTGAAGACTGAGAGCACATCATAGACATTACTGTAGTTGTAGGTATCAACAGTCATCAATTTTTGACGAAAAGGTTAATGAAATAAATATTCAGAAGGAAAGACACGACATCAAATAATTCTGGCATAGTTAAAGCATTAACCGATCTGTTCAGAATTGAATTTGAAAGGAAGGAAAATAATTTTCTAAGACACTGATATAGAGGGGAATTGAAGTGATGTGATTGATTAATCGATTTTTTTTATTGTTAAAACTTTCACCAAAGCACAACATATATGACTGTGAATGTAATTAAGATTTTGATTCCCCAAGGCATTATCTGCTTCTGTTAAAGTGATGGAAATTTTTCCACTGAAATAAATAGGAGCCACTCTGTGCTGGGGGTGGTAGAAGGGCAGTGTCAGGAAGAAAATGACCATTGCTGTACTTGTAGTACTTGTGTAATATACTGCAGTTGTGGTTGTACTGAGATCACTATCAATTCCAACAAATAAACAAAAGAACCTGTAAAGATAATGTTTAGCTGCAGTGTAGAAAACACAGGGCCAACTCCCAATGCCTTTCCTCATGTTGAACCATACCTAACCACTCCAAGAGAAATCCCACTGATTTCCGTGGGATTGTTTCTACTGAGGAACTGCTGGGGTTGAAACGCATCAAAATCTGCTCATAATGTGTGAATGGTCTATATCACAGAACTTCCATAAGCTTTATATAAACACACTGTAAATAGTTTATACACGCTAAGGTGAAACCACCATAGTGCGGTATGCAGGTCCAACTTGCAGTACTTGTTATCCTGGTGAAGAAAGGTGGGATTGTCCTGCAGCAAACTCTGGGAGTTGAAAGAAAGGTCAACAATAGTTATAAAATAAAGTTCTACCATATGGTATGTTATCGTTTTCATATGCTGTGAAGTATGGACAGGCAATAGAGTGAGTTCCAGAGAAAACCTGAACCTTCTAAAACTAAGCTGAGCTCAAATAATGTCAATCATTAAAAGCTGAGCCAACTATTATAAAATTAATTTTATTCTCTTTTCAGGTATCTAGCTGATATTTTTCAGACAGGAATTGTAACAAGCTGTGAAGAGAAGGTTCTTATCACATTATTGGTTCAAATAAAATTTTACAAGGTATCTAGTCCTATGTACAAGAAAAACCTACACTGGCAATACTCAAGATACTCAAAACCCTAACTTATATTTCTCTAAATCAAGTTTAAGCTTTTCACCATGACCTGTATAATCCTAAATAACTCCATTCCAAGTGATGCTTCTCACATGTATAACAGAATCAGAGAATGTTTGAGGTTGGAAGGGACCTCTGGAGGTCATCTGGTCCAACACCCCTGCTCAAGCAGGGGCACCTAGACACAGTTGCCCAGGACCGTGTCCAGATGGCTTTTGGATATCTCCAAACAGGGAGACACCACAGCCTCCCTGGGCAACCCGTGCCAGTGCTCAGTCACCCTCACAGTAAAAAAGTGTTTCCTGATGTTCAGAGGGAACCTCCTGTGTTTCAGTTTGTGCCCATTGCCTCTTGTCCTGTCACTGGGCACCACTAAAAAGAGCCTGGCTCTGTCCTCTTTGCACCCTCCCTTCAGGGATTGATGGGATCTCCCCTGAGCCTTCTCTTCTCCAGACTGAGCAGTCCCAGCTCTCTCTGCCTTTCCTCTTAGCAGATGCTCCAGTCCCTTAATCATCCTTGTGGCCCTTCGCTGGGCTCTCTCCAGTGGCTCCATGTCTCTCCTGTAACCAGACACTGCTCCAGATGTGGCCTCAGCTGTGCTGAAGGGAAGGATCACGTCCCTCAACCTGCTAACAACACCTCTCCTTATGCAGTCTGGGGTAACTTTTGCCTTCTTTGCTGTAATGGTGTATTGCTGGCTCATGTTCAGCTTGGTGTCCACCAGGCCCCTCAGGTCTTTTTCTGCCAAGCTGCTTTCCAGCCAGTTGGCCTCAAGAGATGTAGTTGCTAAAAATTATTTTTCTTTCCCACCTGAAGAATCCAGAAATGCAAACAAATTTGTCAGTTATCACATAAAAATTGTAGTCTTTCAGTGAATTATTGGAAAATCTGAAAGGAACAAGTGTATGAGACCCCAGTTTTACACCACGATGGTTTGGAGCTCTGTGGGCAAATGACAGCCATTGGAAGAAGATGCCTAATTAACCGCTTGCTCAACGTACATATACATTTGAAGGATATCTAAAGGAGTTATTTTAGCAATCCACCTTAAAATCCTTAGGGCAGCCTAATAATTGTGGGCAGAAGTCATTAATGTTTGTATATTTGAATGGAAAATAAACATATCTTTTCATAAATCTGCAAAGATTGTACAGGGCAGCTATGAGGGACAGCCAGATTTATCCAGGGATGATTCAGCCCTGTGGAAGTGAAAGCAGCAAGGGCAAGCCATCCAAGCAGACCGCAGGGAAATAGCTGGAATTAAAGAATATGGAAAATCTTATTCCTCACAAGAGCTCCTTTGTGCAGTTCAGCTTAGTCCACTTTGGAAGGAGCTTGTTTAGGCTTGTCCACATGGAGACTTCACATTATTTTGCAACAGTTTTGTTTGGCAACAGTTCAGATCTATTCAAACAGTCTGTATTGATATGACAGACAATGCAAGCACTGTCAAAAGTGAGAGTGAAAGGGATCCTTATAGGGACCTGTCTGAAAGCAACAGTCCATTGCTTTCTAAAGAGTTTTCTTTTACTCACTTCAGTGGCCATAAACTTACCGCAAAAGAAATTCCTTTTTGTTTCTCAGAAAGGTCAAAACAGATGAGCAGATGACTGAAGACAAAATAAGAACATTTCTGACCCTAGTGTTGTCACCCAGCTGAACTCAAAAAGACTTACGCTGCTTTTCAGGCTATCTCCTCTCTCTGGTTCTAGTTGAATCTAAGTTGTATTAGAAGCTGAAGAGCCAGAAAAACAAAGACAGACTGTTTCTTGCTTAATCAAAAGTCCCAGGAGATTAACTGTAGTTGCAAGATTACCAGTGTGATTTCTCAAAATGGAGCAGGCCAAACAAGCTTCCAACAAACATTCAAGAATTTGGAAGTTTATCTAAATCATTTTCCATAACAGTATAAAGTCCTCCTATCTCAAATCCATGATGGAATTTTAAATTCATACTGGAAATGGAGCAGAAGAATTAACCAAAAAACATATTATTTCTTTTCCCAGTGCTGATCTATCCAGGGATCACCGCTAGCTAATTGCAAATTGCCTGTACTAATATTAATATTTTTCTATTTCTACTAAAATCTCCATAGTTTAGCAGACAAATCCCCTGTAAAACTCTTGATTTTAATACTGAAATTGACTCAGAGAAGTCGTGTTAACTTGAAAATTGCCAGATGAAGACAAAGTGAAAATAAATTAGCAAATAAAGACAAAATAATAGAAATTATGTTAGCTTTCATTGTCACAAATGAAAATAGATCTTGTTTTTTGGTGCTTTACAGAGAACTTCATTGTTACTCTGCCTTCTATGGTGCAGAACTACAAGGATATGTAGAGACAGAAAGAGATTTTTCATACTATGAAGGCAGACCTTCACTGGTATTAAATGTGATGTTATACATGGTGGAACAGCATCAGGTCTAGGAGCTGAGATTTAGCCTCATATTTTTAGCACTTTTTCCCCTCTTCCTGGTCACTGATAGCTATGAAAACATTTTCCTAATGCAAATATTGTCTCACTAGGCCCTTGCTGCATGAATCAGTCTGGTTGTCCTTTAGGAGCTTATTACACAGCCTTGCTCCTTTGTCCAACTATACTGCAGTTTTCACATACAGTCCCTTGCATTTTGCCGTTGAATTATACAAGCAGAGTACAAAGGTCTTGTTGAATTGCATATGAATTTTCAATCCCTGCTTCGATAGGGTCTTAGTCTGCTGCTAGTTTTGAGAAATTAAAGCCACCAAAACTCGCTGCATTACTGGATGTGGGGTCAGTGGAGAGACTTGGTTGAGAAGAGAGACCATTCAGTTTTGCGTAGACAAGTCTCTGAACTGCTTCCATGCTCACCACCTGAGTGCAGTGATTTATGAGACCTTGTTTTCTTCCACATTCCCACCCTAGTCACAAGAGGAACTTTCAGCTGCAAAGCTCAGTTTCCTCTGACAACGCAGGATTATTCCCCTGACAGTAATTCATCTCTCCTACAACAGAGATACATTAGCCTTTCTCAAATGCAAAAATATAATAAGGCCAGCTATCAGCTACACAATAATAAACAGAACAATTATTTCAAAGTATGAAGAATCAGTTTTATCACAAACATAACAAACTTATCCGTGATGCAAAATCAAAATTATCTTTCATTAGTAGCTTTCAAATACAAATCCCTATATGTTCAGGATTTTATCACAAATAAAACTTAATCCCACTAAGTTACATGTGCATAATTATTCTCAAGAAACAGAAATTGTAAAAAATGTAACAAAATCCTTACTGTCAACTGAAAAACACTTAAAATTATATCTCTTTTTAAAATTATTTCTTAAAAGAAAATATTGTAACACTGAAATTAAGATAAGAAATTTCATGCACAAAGACTGAGATTTTTTCAAAGGTAATAGACCAGCTTGCAGTTCCCAGTATTCTAAGTCTTCCTATATAGACAGTGAACATCCATTTCCAGCAGAACATTAAATGTCCTTTAAACTTCCCTTCAGAAAAAATAAACAATAAAAAGAAGATTCTAAAAAGACAACAAAACTAACATAGAATATGTCATCAGCTTCACACAAGTGGACTTGTGTCCACTTGGACTAAATCAGACATTTAGGATGTTTGGGACATAACAGCCTATAAGAATTATGGATGATGATAAATATTTAGAAAATATTAACAGTAAGTGAACTCAACAAGTGTGAGGTCAGCAACATTTGAAGTGAGATGACTAATGACTTCATTTTTTATGGAATCGGAAACTTTGTCTGGAAGATTATATGTTCAATCAAAAAGTTTGTTTTACAACTTCTGAATGTCTTCTGTATTGGAGAAAGTTATACATCTTCTTAAGAAAACTGAAAGATTTGTGGGCTTGCCCTTTTTATACAGCTATGAAAATTGAGCTTTTAAAGAGACTCAGATAAATTTATCATATCTTGTGACTTTCATTGTTCTAAGTAAAGTTGAAAACCAGATCATATTCAAAAATACAAGTGAAGAAATTATGAAAAAGATGAACCTAGAAAGAGCATACCTATTTGAAATACCAGTTGAAAGCAAAATTCATTTTCATGAATGTAATGCCAATCAGTAGGCAAGCCATTAAATTTTGGCACTTAAACTTTTAAACGAGATAGAAATGAAAAAACCAAACACTGTCTTGCATTTCAGAGAGTGTCATCCACAGAAATGTGGACTTGTTTGAGTATTTAAAATTTCAATTTCATGCTTTTCAACATGTTTTTGCATATGAGACAGTCTCAATAGTCCTTTTTATTACATAGTCATATTCTAAATTACTGTTAAAAAGAGAAGGCATTAAATATTATCTGTTTCCACCCCGTGACTTGGACAAACTCACAAATACCTATACCATTCTCAGCAAGTGTTTACATGAGCTGATCTTGCAAACCTCCAATAAAAGATTCCACAGTGTTTCATCCTTAATCTCCTTTGCTAGAATTTAGTATCTGTTTCTATTTGTCCAGTTCTTGTGACCAAGGAGAACAAATCGATCACTGTTCTTTTTACAACCTTTTGTCTACTGGAAGACTTTTACGTGTCGTACCCCCCCTCAATCTTCTGTCTCCTAGACTCAAAAAACTCAACTCTTTCAACTTTTTCTAGTAGTTCATGATTTCAAAACCTCTTTTTGTGCTTGTTTCTCTCCTCTCAATTCATTCCGGTTGATCTATATCTTCCTAGAAGTATGGCATGCAGCTGGGCTCAGCCATCCAGGTGAAACCTTACATTTCCTGAAAAAAAACTTACTAGTTACTTCCTGGGTGAAAGATACAACCTTCATCCTAGAACGAGACTCATTCAGTTCTTTTTGCAGCCTCATAAACTTACATTATGTTTAGTTTGTCATCCATTTTAATAGGCCAGTTTCTGCAATGAGAAATAACTTGTTATCTATCATCATGCTTTTTCTTCGCAAACACTTCACACTTATTTTACTGTATTTTACTTTGTTGATGTCAGACTGTCTCTTCAATTCTTAACAATCATTTTGAATGGCCATAAGGAATTACATTATGTTTAGGTCTTGTCATTAGTTTGACTTTAGTGTTATCCTTTCATAAAAAAGATTAATTGGCCCATGAAAAGTCATTAGTGTCTCCTACAATAAATAATGCCTTTTATTTCTACCCAAGGGAGTTTAAAAAAGCTATGTTCTCTCTCTTCTTCAAAGTAATAATTGATGACATTATTGAGGTAATAAAGTCACCAAATCCCAGCCACCTTACCTACACTGTTAGCTCAAATGACTTCAAAAAAGTTAATGGTCTGAGCAATTTGAATGGAATTTGGCCCCTATGGCACACTGGTCATTTTTATAACCATTAAGTAGAAATATGTTTTTGTGGGAAGATTGAATTTCATTTGTCAGTTCACTTATGACCAAAATATAGAAGAACCTCAGGAAAGTCTGTTCTGTATGCTACCGTCATCTGTCCTATTCTAGAAAAAGTTCAACAGCCTAAGAAATTAAAAATTTAAACACTGAACTGAGAAACAAGATAAAGTATTTTCATAGATTGGATTCAGGCTCTTTTGTTGTGGTAACAGGATGAAAATTGAAACAACTTCTTGCATGTAAATACTAAGTGATGCCTCTTAGGTTTCTTCAGAAGACTATTTCATGGCTATAAGTGGCTTTTTTTTCTTTCTTTTTTTTTTTTTAAATTCTGGAGCAACCACCCCCAAAAAACACCCAAAACTCTAGAATAGTTTTCTTTTCTTGATCAAGAAGGGTGTTGAACTTCTCAACACTGCATTCCTGGCATAGGTATCCTAGGGTATGCACTTATTTAGCTGGCTCCTTTAAAGAGAAGGAATTTTACATGACTTGGAGGGAGGAGGACACTGTCAAGTCATTACTGCTGAATGTTTGTCTGGTCTCTTGATCAAATTCCCTTAATTGCATTACACAATCCCATTGTGCCTTAAATGCTACACATCTGGAATGAAGCATAAAGGGTTTATTGGATTGATATCCCTTCTTTCTTTAAAATAAAATACTGCAGGAAATCTCATTTTTCGTTTGAACTGGTCTGAAAAGAACTCAGAGTAGGCAGGGATGAGGGGATTTGTTGTTACAAAAATGTTATGTGTAGTAAATAAAATACCCCATTTGTTTCACTGGGAGTGACTGACAGGAGTATAGCATCACTTTGATTATTTACAGACCCACCATTTCAGAACAATTTACTTAAGTAAAAAGATTTGGCAGCCTTGTATCCCCTGGAAACCTACATGAGTAGATTTGGCTCACAGTTTTATTAAACAGTGAGAAATAGTTTAGAGGTATTTTTCTTCTTGCCCTCTCTATGGGATCTGCAGATATGGCTAAGGGACCTGGGGAAATTCCTTATCTGATCATGGTATTAGTAATAGATAAAGTTCAGGTTTGCTTTTACCATGCAATAACATGAGACAAAGTCAATATTGTTATTCGGATATGCTTCAGTTCTCCAAATAGAACTAAAGTAATTCACTGCTTGTTTATATTTTGGCAATCAAGATCAATTATTGTGCTAGGTGATGTATGAAGACTTCCCAGTGTGTCTGCAATCTCATTTAAGGCAAGATAAAATTGATGTGTAAAATACAAAAGAGGTGGTAAAATTATGAATATTGTACCAACTAATCAAATTAACCTACTGTGTCATTTTTGTCCACTTTCTTTTGGCTATCAACTGCATATCCATTGTTAAGATGCATCTAGCAGATGGATTTGTATTCAGCATCTGTGTCAAAGCAAGCTCTTATTTTTATTTCTATTTGCCATCTGTAGCAATGATTGTTTACTGATTTCTAATCAGTGATATACAACATAGGCATTTCAACATTGTATCAGATATATTTCCAACAATGACCGTGTCAGATGCTTCACATTAATATTCAAAAAAACCATATGAGTAAACAGAAGTGAGTCTACTAGTAGAAACAGACATAATCACTGAGGCGTGATGTTTATTACTTATTCTGAAACTGTTGTTTCAAATCCATTAAATCCTTCTAATACAAATGTCCTATTTCCTTTCTCTGGTCTTTCCCCTTCCTTTTCCTGTGAGGGTGCTAAGAGCATCCTATGTCAAAAAGCTTTGGAATGCACTATGTAGAAAAGTATTACCTTTCATGCATTTTAGATTTCTTACACTCAAGTTTCTTTAAATGTCTCACATTTTTAAGAGCTAGGAGAACAGAAGCTACAAACATGTAGTTTATGTTTCATTCTTTAGATTATTTTACCTTGTGCCATGACAGGCTGTCTTCTGTGATAAACAAAATAGCCCTTGAATTTCTCTTGATATAAGTTTTTTTTTATAGGCATAGGTTTGGTAATTTCATGACATGATTCTGGTTCACTCTGTGTTCTGCATTATTCTTTTTTGCTTTTAAGACAGGGTGGCCAATTTCACATAAAGTATTCCAGACAAACATATCAATGAATTGTGTAATGGTAATAATATTTTTAAATAAAATTTCCCAGTTCTTGCAAACCCTAGTGACTTAAGTTATCCTTCATCTGAGTCCTATCTAACTCTCTTCAACTTAGGTCCTCACTAACATTTCTGCAGTGATAGCCAGATCCCTAAACTGAGCTGCTGCTGTTAATTTTAGACTCTTGTAAAGTACTTCAGTTTTTCCCTATAGTATTGTTTTATATTTATCACCATTGAAATCCAACTGCAATAGCACTGACTTCATTTACTCCACCTCGTTATGTATCTCTTAAATTTTTCACAGTCCTCTGGGTGACTTACCAAAATCCTTCTCGTCTACAGTTGTATTTCTATCTACCAAATATTTTCTACTTTCATTTATCCCAACATCTGCTCACCTTCCCCATCAAGGGCAGTAATGCAGAAATTAGTGAACTTCTAAAAGACTTTAATACTTCCTCCTTTGGGAAGAAAATGCTTCTTGAAATAAGATTTGTTTTGGGGAATAGGAGGAAAGAGAAAATGATGGTAAGAAGCCTGGAAACAAAATTATTTTGTGAGGTTACATATATTGGAGAAGGTGCCTAGAAAAGGAAAGCTGTTAACTATTTCCTAAGGACAGACAGACTTGACACCCACTTCATGTCTTCAGAGCCTCATTTTAGCATTGGCTTCTTCGGTAAATAACTCTTGTCCCCAACTTTAACTTTTTTCTGGGTGGTTGTAGAATTTGCCAAGCCAAATCCTGTTCTGTCTGGTAATTGCCTTCAAGATCTTGAAGATCAGAAAGAAGTCCTTAAACTGGAAGAGGAAGTCACTTACCGTGATGGACTTCTTCACAAACTTTTTTTTTTTTCAGTGGCCAGAACCAGAAGGAAAGTAGAAAGGTACATTTTGTACCAGCTGGAACCTGCTCATGACAGTCACATTCAGTTTCTAAACACACATTTAAAGTAGCTTTTATGGGAGTCAAGAAAAACTGCAGACTACTGCAGTAAAATTCTCGTCAGAGAGAAGGGAATTAATTTTCCCAGCCAGCTGGAGAGGAAAAAAAAGCACTTCTGGAAACTGATGCTACCTGCTCATCCAGTGTCAGCAAGGAGTCCAACAGAGCCCTGAGGCTTTGCACCATTTTGATGAATGACAGCTGTATTTCTTCAGTGGAAGGTGGAAGCATTTTTTTTGACCAGATATTCAAAGGATTTCCATTTTCTGGTCAGTATTACTTCGCTCTTCCCTGGGTTCAGTTTGGCCAGTGGGGAATGCCTTTTGGCATTCTGGCAGTCCAGAAGTAGGGAAGTCCAGAAGTCCATCAGCTGCCATTACCTCATAATTTCCTTCCCTTTGAGCCTTTGATACTAGGTGTTAAAACAGGAAGAAGAGATGGGTAGAACTGAGATCTACTCTCTAATCTAGTGCTGTATGTGCAAGGCTGGCAGCTTTTCTTCACTGAAGAATCTTTTATATGAAACACAGAAAGACAAAAGAGAAATTCACATCATTTTTACAATGCTAACCTTCAAAGAAGAAAAGTATAAGAAATTAAATCAGTATGATAAAACTTCCACCTGATACAACTTTTTTATTGGCAGCCTCTCTCTTTTAGGAAAATATGCCAAAATATCTCCAAATATATCAAATAATTCCATTCCAGTCTTTGAAAGATGTCATCTGTGTTAGTGTCCTGGTTTCAGCTGGGTTAGAGTTACTTTTCTTCCTAGTAGCTGGCATAGTGCTATGTTCTGGATTTAGTATGAGAAGAATGCTGATAACACACTGATGTTTTAGTTGTTGCTAAGTAGTGCTTAGGCTAGTCAAGGACTTTCTTTTTTCATCTTCCCATGCTCTGCCAGGTGCACAAGAAGTTGGGAGGGGGCACAGCCCAAGACAGTTGATCCAAATTGACCAAAGGGCTATTCCATACCATATGACGTCATGCTCAGTATATAAACTGAGGGGAGTTAGCCGGGGGGCAGCGATCGCTGCTCGGGGACTAGCTGGGTGTCGGTCCGTGGGTGGTGAGCGGTTGCATCACTTGTTTTCTTTTCCCTTGGGTTTTGTTTGTCTCTCTCGTTCTCCTTTTCATTACAATTATTATTATTATTATTATTATTATTATTATTATTATTATTATTTTATTTCAATTATTAAACTGTTCTTATCTCTAACCATGGGTTTTCTTACTCTTGCTCTTCTGATTTTCTCCCCCATCCCACCGTGGTGGGGGGAGGGTGAACGAGCGGCTGCGTGGTGCTTAGTTGCCAACTGGGGCTAAACCACGACAGTCCAGCAACTCTTGAGTGGTTGATTAAAACAGAACAGAGATATTTTTATGTAATGTTAATGGTAAATAGGTCTGCCACAATTCCAGATTGTCAGAATAAATTTAGTGTAAAATAACTTATCTGTCTGTATGGTCTTCATCGGAGCATTAGCCTACACTGCCCAACATTAGCATAAAACTGTTTTCTGACAAACTACATAGAAGAGATGATCTTATAAAATGTTCTGACAGTAGAAAAACTGAAAGGTTTACAGACCCATTGAGGCAAAAAGGTGTGAAGACTAAATGGAGAATGACCTGTCAGGTATTCCATGTCTTGTTGCAGAAGAAATTTCAATTCAGTCATCTCTGCTGACCAAAATATATCACGAGGAGACTTGAGATCTCTTAGGCTACACTTACATAGTTAATACCTACAGTCTACGAAACTTCTTTCTGGCTTTGAGGCCAAATAGCACAGACCACCCACATCCACATCTCCTAGCACTTGGTCCTATGTCTCCTCTCAATCCTGTACTGTTTCCGAGTAACATATGATGTTATGTTTTATGTGTTTGGTTTTTATTCAAAGTGTCTGCAAGCAATGTTGAAGCCTACTGGAGTGGAGGGTTTTTCATAGCATGCTATTGCAAATGTATGTTACATGCCAAAGGATATGATGGGAAGGTATATGAGTGCATCTGAGATGGCAAAGCTTGTTGGAATAAACAAGAAAATATGGGTAAAAGTTCAACATCTGCTGCAGTCTTGACCATGTTGCCTATTGGGGATGGTCCTGGGTGCATGCTATCCACAAAACCACGCCTAGGATTTGTCTCAGAAAAAATTAGTCACTATTAGTGACTAGGTGGTACCTAGAAGCATGATAACAACTAAGGAATATAGATGTCTGGCAGTTCATCTATCTGTCTTATGTATTTAGCAACATAAATACAGGTTTTATGAGGAATACAGGGCTTGGGAGGAATACAGAGTCACCGGCTGAGCATGTAGGAATGAGATTAGGAAAGCCAAAGCCCAAATGGAATTGAATCTGGCAAGGAATGTCAAAGCCAGCCAAAACGGCTTCTATAAGTATGTAGGTGTTAAAAGGAAGACTAGGGAAAATGTGGGCCCCCTGCTGAAGAAGATGGGTGACCTGGTGACACAGAACATGGAAAAGGCTGAGGTACTGAATGCCTTCCTTACCTCAGTCTTTACTAGTAAGACCAGTCTTTAGGAATCCCAGGTCCAAGAAACATGGGGGAAAGCCTGGAGCAAGGAAGATGTACCAATGGTGGAAGAGGATCAGGACAGGGAATACTTAAACAAATTGTACTTACATAAGTCCGTGGGCCCTGATGGGATGCACCCACAAGTAATGAGGGAGCTGGCATATGTCATTGCAAGGCCACCCTCGATAATCTTCAAACAATTGTGATTAGAAGTGCCTGAGGACTGGAGGAAAGACAGCATCACTCCTATCATCAAGAAGGGCAAGAAGGAGGACCCAGGGAACTACAGGCCCATAGAGAAGAATGGGCTGGAAGGGCAGAGAGTGAGGTGAACTGAAAACTGACTGAATGGCCAGGCGCAGAAGATGGTGATCAGTGGCACAAAGTCTAGTTGGAGGCCAGTAACTAGTGGTGTACCCCAGGGGTCAATACTGGATCCAGTCCTGTTTAACACTTTCATTAATGATCAGGATGATGGGACAGAGTGTACCCTCAGCAAGGTTGCTGATAACACAAAACCAGGAAGAGTGGCTGATATGCCAGACGGTCCTGCTGCCATCCAGAGTGACCTCAACAGGCTGGAGACGTGTGCTGACAAGAAACTCATGAAGTTCAACAAGGGCGACAAAGATGATTAAAGGACAGGAGCATCTGTCCTGTGAGGAAAGGCTGAGAGAGCTGGAGAAGGCTCAAGGGGGATCTCATCAATGTATCTGAAGGGAGGGTGCAAAGAGGACAGAACCAGGCTCTTTTTAGTGGTGCCCAGTGACAGGACAAGAGGCAATGGGCACAAACTGAAACACAGGAGGTTCCCTCTGAACATCAGGAAACACTTTTTTACTGTGAGGGTGACTGAGCACTGGCACGGGTTGCCCAGGGAGGCTGTGGTGTCTCCCTGTTTGGAGATATCCAAAAGCCATCTGGACATGGTCCTGGACAACTGTGTCTAGGTGCCCCTGCTTGAGCAGGGGTGTTGGACCAGATGACCTCCAGAGGTCCCTTCCAACCTCAGACATTCTCTGATTCTGTGATTCTAGATTGGATCCCCCATTTATAGTCCAGGACTGCCACCTTTAATGTCAGTCTTGAAAACAAGATAAACTAACAAAGATCACATAGTAATGGTTGAGTTCACTTATAAAAAAAAAATCTCAACTTAATCAGTAAGTTAAAGTTTGTTTAGTTTGTTTAGTGGATTGTTGTGTACTAAATGGAAGTAGAGCATAGGGTAGTAGTTCAATATTGGCATGAAAAGGTATGAATGATAGCTGTAAGATTAACATCGGAAGTAAACAGGCAGTATCTGCTAGCCGTCTCCGGCTGAAAAGAGGCAGATCTTCAAACACAATGGGTTTAAAACATTATTTAGATAGGTCACAAGATATCTGAGTATGTTGGCCCAGTGTCCACTACAAGGGAGTTCCCAGCCTATTTGAGGTCAGCTTCACAGTACCAGTGTAACACATTATAAATAATACATGCAGTATTTTTTCTAGTCCTACATATGACAGTTTAAAGAGCATCTTTATTTATAGGGACCTAACCTGTCTTATTCACTAATTTTTAATGAAATCATATTACTTTCCTCTTGTCATAGCTGAGTTCTGCTGCATTATATATAACTGCCCGGAGAACTGGCTGACTGTTGGGAAGAAAGTATGTAATACATTTCCCTGAAGTGTCACAACACTTAAGATTTTAATGCAGATACTCTTCTGTGATTGTATTGCTCTCTCAACCTCTTATTAAAAGTAATTTAGGAGTAAAATTCCTTTTTATAGGCATTCATTGTCTTCAGTTAAGTTACTCTGTCCCCCTCCTCCAAATTTTTAGAGACCAACATTCATTTTCTCCTAAAAATGTCTTGTTTTGGGAGACTATCATCCTAGTCACATCTTAGAGAACTGTCTTGTTTTGAAGAATTGGTGAACCAAGAAATTAGGAATATGAGGATTTTAGTCAAATTATTTATTATTTTTGTTGCCACATTGACAATTGGTAGTCTGTTATTTGTTAATGTAATAATACAACCACTAGTGCATTTTGCTTACAATGACTAACCTTTTGGCTATGTATTAATACTGTTTACTAAAACAGTAAGTTTTCTAAGAGCTGGAAACTACAATAGCTATATTTAGGCATGGTTAATGCTAAGTCCTAGCATTAAGTGAACTGAAACTGAAGTTTTTGGTAATATTTATGTGACAATTGAAATGTCAGTTGACACCAAGAACCCAAAGTGATCTCCAGATTTATCATAGTGTACTCCTGACCTAAAGAGCTGAACTCCAAATGTCAGAGCTGTAACTGATATACGTCTGAAAGGAAACAGTACAGCAAAATTCCCTTGTACTCACTGGTGCTTGAAAGCAATCTATTGAAGCTTGTCATTAAATTTCAGTTGAAAAGTAGATATTTTACGTTGCAGATCAGAAATCTTTGTTCAGTGGGAACCATGGAGCTATTACAGTTTGCGCAAGCTAAAAGTTTAGACTAAGCCTCACAGAGACCTTCTAATTTTTTACAGAGGAATGACAGTATAGCTTCGCTCTGGGGAAAATAAATTGGAAACCAGGCTTAAAGAGGAATGCTGGTTTTTTAAATCAATCTTGCTGTGATGTGGGCTAGCCAATAGTGTTGACTTCAGTCTTAGCCATGGTCCACAGTAATAAGCTGTAAACAGAGAAGCACATTAAATCATAACATGAGCATACAAAAGTTATGAGTGATCTTTACACTGCAATGAGTGGAGAAGCAAGTTTGTTGTGTGTTACGGGGAGACAAGGCAGCTACCTCCCTAGGAGAGCTGGTTAGGGAATGCAGTGTTCTCCTATGAAAAAATACTGAATCGTTAGAAGAATGACACATACTGTAGGAATGCATCTATTTCAATATCTTCCCATTGGAAATGAGATAAACCCTGTTTTCTGACAGTTTATAGGCCTTCTCTGCAATTGCCCCAGCTCCTGAACCAGCTGGCCCGCCTGACTTGCAGGAATCATAAGCCACCTCCTTGGGAAACTGGGTGCCACAGAAATCCCAGCTCCCCAACACAGCTGGGCCTTCACAGTTCATAGCCCTTAATATGTTTCGCACTGCTCCAGGAATGAGTTCCTCTGGGTTTCAGCAGCTTCTAAATCACAGCTCCTACGTATTTTATTTTTTTACATTTTTAAATGTATCTTAAACTTTCTAAATAGAAGCTCTGAACAACATTTTAAGTGCTTCATTTTAATTTCTTCATTGTAATAAAGCAATTTGACACCTTGAATCAATGTGTAGGACTGCTCCATTATGACATCAAATAAAGGAATACTTGGAACAAGGAAGTAAGGTGCCTCACTCAATACAAGTTAGAGTAGCAGCTGTTTTATTACTGCAGCAAAATGCAACCAAGCTGCCATCCAGATATTAAAAACAGGTGTCTATCTAAATTGTGCTGAGGGCTCATCTTATTTTCTAGTTCAAAGTTTCAGACTCTTCTATGAAAACTCTAAACAAAAGGCATTTTGCAGAGAAAAATTAAAAAAGATCTATGTCAGCAAGAGTTGTTCTTTACAATAGCATTCAAAACATTTTAAAAATT
The DNA here is from genome assembly GCA_013401315.1 of Balaeniceps rex. Lineage (NCBI taxonomy): Eukaryota > Metazoa > Chordata > Aves > Pelecaniformes > Balaenicipitidae > Balaeniceps > Balaeniceps rex. The sequence goes on from VYZW01000058.1 coordinate 21,915, forward strand.
AATGTAAATAAGTAAATAAATTTAAAACAAAAAGTAGTACAAAATCACAACCTGCATACATAATAATAACAAAAATCAGAATAAAATCATTCTAGCATATTAAAAATTTTTCAAAATTATAAAAATTTACATTCTTACAGTGATTCTAAATGTAATTCATTATTTTTTTAAACTAAATACTGTAGTTAGTTTGAAACAGAATTCATAATGGATTCTTTTTTCCATGGAGACCAGTGTAATTTTAAGTTTTCATTTCAATTTCAAATAGAAGCAAATGTCAAACCCTCTAGCAATGGATTTTCCTGTCTTTGTCCAATTCTGTTTGCAGGCACCAAGAGATTTTTTAGGCTGTACTGTGAGAATGTAATATTTTCTTTGGCAGTCTGTAAAACATAACCAAGGAGATATTGTCTTTGTAGATATCAATTTAGATGCCTACTATTTCAGTCTACAGTGTATTTCAAACATATGTCTGCTACAGAGTTGCCAGTTCAATATATATCGTTCTTTTGGGATTTATTGCTATTATTTGCAAAGTACCTTTAGAACAAGCACATGAGAAGCAGATTGAAAGAGAGTGAAATGAAACTCTGGAAAACTGGATATATTAACTGAAACATAGAGAACTAACTGTAAAATACAAAAATGCCTTACAAATTAAAGGCCTTTGCAGGAACGTTGTGCGTGTTAATTAAATCTTTTAGAAACTTCTCATGTAGTTAATTGTGAAGATTCTTTTCCTGTATGAGCATTAAGCATCTGTCATGAAATTTATGTACAGCTGTACAGGTGCAGCTGTACCCAAACTGCCAAGGTCTGACATCCCACCTGTCCTCAGGAATGTTTCCTACCCTGATTTTCTAATCTAAGCCCTGTTCTTCAGCATAAGTGGAAATTTAATTTTGTTTCTTTAAAATTTAGATACCTGGAGATGCAGTTATGGGTTTTGAAGTGCATAATGGGTGTTTTAATCCAATAGTTTTATGATCTGACTGATTTCTTGGATTACTGAACTTGCTTGTTAAAAAATGGAAATGAAATGGGGAAAAATTCAGATTAGTGTTGTTTTTATTTTAACAATAAAAAATAACTATATTTCATTTTAAACTGTATATTTTTAAAAGCAAAGCCTTGTATTATTGGGAAATTGAATTCATAGAAATTTGAGGTTTGGTAACATTTATATAATTATTCCAATATTTTAATAAAAAATGTAATAACAATGCAAAAACTTCAATGGAAACAAGTATGAAAATGACCTTTTTTTAAATTACAATAGTCTTTCATTTGAAACACTTAACCAGGTTTTGTTTTCTACACATATTTGGGAAAATAGTGTTATCTAGTGTCCACTTTCAGAACTCATGAGCTAAAGTTAAAATACAGTACAGGTGTCACATTTGAAAAATAATTTTGGCTTAAAGTAGCCTGCTTTATTATTTTATTTAACTGTAACCAAAATGCTGGGATGCATAATTTGCCTTAGGGTGTGAGAATTTGGGGGAAATACATTCTCAGACCCCCATATGAGAAGACTGCATGCTCAGCTGTAGCAGAAACACTGTACTCTGCTTGTTTTAAGACTATGGCCACTACAGTGAGGATGATGGCTTTAAAGGTAAGACTGGCGAGCTGCACCACCTCCCAACAATTTTTTCATAGAATGAATCATAGAATCATAAAATGCTTTGGGTTGGAAGGGACCTTTAGAGGTCATCTAGTCCAACCCCCCTGCAGTGAGCAGGGACATCATCAACTAGATCACGTTGCTCAGAGCCCCCTCCAACCTGACCTTGAATATTACCAGGGATGGGGCATCCACTATCTCTCTGGCCAACCTGTTCCAGTGCTTCACCACCCTCATTGGAAAAAATTTCTTCCTTATATCTAGCCTAAATCTACCCTCCTTTAGTTTAAAACCATTACCCCTTGTCCTGTCACAACAGGCCTTGCTAAAAAGACTGTCCCCATCTTTCCTATAGGCCCCCTTTAAGTACTGAAAGGCCGCAATAAGGTCTCCCCGCAGCCTTCTCTTCTCCAGGCTGAACAGCCCCAACTCTCTCAGCCTGTCCTCGTAGGAGAGGTGCTCCAGCCCTCGGATCATTTTTGTGGCCCTCTTCTGGACCCGCTCCAACAGCTCCATGTCCTTCTTGTGCTGAGGGCTCCAGAGCTGGACGCAGTACTCCAGGTGGGGTCTCACCAGAGCCGAGTAGAAGGGTACAATCACCTCCCTCGACCTGCTGGCCACGCTTCTTTTGATGCAGCCCAGGATACGGTTGGCCTTCTGGGCTTCAAGCGCACACTGTTGGCTCATGTCCAGCTTTTCTTCCATCAGTACCCCCAAGTCCTTCTCCGCAGGGCTGCTCTCAATCCACTCATCCCCCAGCCTGTATTGATATCGGGGGTTGCCCCGACCCAGGTGCAGGACCTTGCACTTGGCCTTGTTGAACCTCATGAAGTTCACACAAGCCCACCTCTCCAGCCTGTCTAGGTCCCTTTGGATGACAACCCATCCCTCAGGCATGTCAACTGCACCACTCAGCTTGGTGTCATCTGCAAACTTGCTGAGGGTGCACTCGATCTCGCTGTCTATGTCGTTGATGAAAATATTAAACAGCACTTTCCCTTTCTGCCAATAAAGTTGGAGTGCTGTAAGTTCATCCTTTCATTCCTATACTCATAAAGATGCTTATTTATCATTTATTTACCCAGTCACAGTCCTGAGAAGAATCATTTAAACCTGGTGTCCTGAGCTACTCTTTGAATGAAGTCTTCCATGCCACATCTGCCTCTCTGATGCCATAAACCCTGCTGTAAATTGTGCTGATTCTGAGTGCAGCAGTCTAGAAACAATATCCTGTTTTCCAGAGTCCCTTAGAAAGTCTGGGAAAGAGTGATGACTCCTTTACAGAGTAGTGACACTCTTTTTCCCCTGGAGTACTTGTTTCCACCTCAGAAGGCATTTTTCATGCTCTAAAGTATGCCTTGCCATAATTTCCTGGATGCCAGCCACATCTAACAGGTTAAAACCTTTAAAGATTGTCCAGTCTGCAGGATTTTTTAAAGAGCAGGAATAGCTCAAGTATGATGTGGGTCCAGATGCAGAGTTTAAAACACTAGAGATATCTAAAAATAGTGCTTAACAGCAGTGGAGAAATGTTCCTGTGCCTCCTTAATCTCCAGATTCACTGTGGGATAGAAGCTGCCTATGTAGATACCAGGCACTGGTGATTTGTGTGCATGCAACAACTGAATAGATATTACAACAGATCTTCGTGGGAAGAAAATACAGATTGTGGAATAGTTTGAACAAGCCAGTAAAAGTATAGTTATTGGACTGCAGCAAATCCTGATCTGCAGGGAGAAAAATCAGTGCAGAACTGCTCACAAATGAGAGAGTGCAGAATTGTGAAAATATCCTTGCTGCTTCTTTTTCTATGTTTGTAGAAGCTTTTCATACCAGCTCTAGGTTATTATTTACAGCAACACAGAGACTCCACTGCCATGATAAGAACAGGCCTTGTGGAGATGGCATCCTGTACTGTGTCATCTTCTATGCCTACACCTTATTTTTTCTTCTATTCAGTACTAGGCAAAAAGCATCACTTGTTTTTGGCCATTGCTATCAGTGCTCCCCTTTTTCCTCCTGAACTTGCTGCCCCACAGGTCTTGCCCATTCTTTTGAGTTTCTCTCCAGTAGCAGGGTTCAACACTGTTTCTATATTGTAGCATTCTTGAGAGGTTTTTAGTCTCCCATACTTCCCAAACCACAGAAATATAGTCATACATATCTCTCTGTCTCCAGTGCAGGGTAAAGAGGTTCCACTGCTCCAGCCAGAAAGCGAGAAGGCAAAGCAAGCTCCTAACCTCGGTGTAGCAGTTGTGTAGGCCCCCCCGTCGAAATACTTGGTGACCTCAGTATTAAATTTATCTAAACATCAATCTAATTAGAAAAACATACACTCCTTAGACCTCTCAAGACATAATTTTCATTAGCTGTTGCTTATAACTTGATTTGATAGAAAGCAATGAGACAGATTTTCACTAAACCATCTGTTAGATAGTAACGATGAGATATCATGACATATGGCCATTTGGTGAATGTATTTCCAATAGTTAGAGCTGTGTAATGAGAAAGAATCCCTTGACATAAAAAAATCTTCTTTCAAGGAGGTCCTGGGAAAGACTCCAGACACCGACAGATTCACAGATGGAGTGTCACAGTGTATCATATATTTATTTCAGTAAGACAGTTAAACTTTAAGAAATAAAACACAACAACCATTTGAAGTAACATTTGCTAAATTCCAGCAATCCCATTGCTCTCTATCTGAAAACAGGTTAATCATGTCCATGTATTTCATCCAACCATTACCTATCTCTATTATAGGAGTGGAGCAGTAGACAGAAACAGTAAACACTGTTAATTGCAGGTTTAGCTTGTGCTATATATCTTCCTCACTTCATGCCAGGTTCCAAGTCCCATTCATTCATACTTCTAAGGGTATATATACAAACACAAGCTGAAAATAAATAGCATGCATCTCACACAAAGGAGAAACCTATATTGTTATTCTTGTTCAAATATTACTAATACAGTAGCACTAAAATAGATAGATCATTACGTTCTAATAGATAAGAAGCACCTCAGCATTTAGCACTTAAATCTTCATCTCCAGCTTTAAACATTTCAAAAGAAAAAAATTCTTTATGTATCTTATATGTTTGTCAGATAAATCTGAATATCTGTAAGGAGTACCATTAAACCCTTCAGAAGCTGTGCAGTAATGCATAATTCAGCTCTGCTTGTAAAACAAAATAAAATGAGCCAGCCTCCTATTTCAGAGGAGACTCCCCCATATATTTTCATATGGTCTTTAATAGCAACTAAAACCTATTTCTTATCCTACTGAGTATTGCTGAGGCAGCTGCAGAGAGGCAGTGAAAGGCTGTTTGTGGAAACAGCAGGTTATTTTTCTTTTTCTGGGTAAGTTAACATTTTAATTCTTTTAGCCCTCAAAGTTATTTTTGGGGGAACCAATAGAACCAGCCATTGTGACAAAGTCTGATCACACAGCCCTCTATTGTTGTAAAGGACAGCCCCAGTTTTCATTTTCTGCAAAAAGAAGATTTTAAAAAAAAGATCCCCTAAAAAACCTCATCCTCACTGAGCTGTCCCCATTGCTATCCAGACGTTGAATTTTCTACACATCTCAAAGCCATTCTTTGCATGAATAACCAGGAAATTTTAATCACCATAAAATAATGAAAATGGGGCACTGATTTCTCATCATCCACTGATTAATCACATGCATATGTCTCTCCAGCTCACAGCTGCACTTCTGGGGTCTAGGGAGAAGCATACCTGTAAGCTCCTTGAAAACAAGGAAAAAGCCATTGGAGGGGACGTACCATAATCACGGTAAAGCTAAATAGAGTATGCACAGTTTGCTACCAGAACATCAGTCATCAGAAGTAAATTGCTACATTTTGGGTGACAGACAGAGTCTGTAATTTTTTAGAGTAATAATTGTGAGGTTCACTGCAACATTCCTTGTATCTGGCAAAACCTGCTCAGGCCAGCCCTCCTGAGATGCTTGCGGAGAGGCACAAAGCCATGTCCACCTCTGTCAACTTGGAGCACTAATCAGATTACAAAGCGCATCTCTGGGAGTACCTATGTGACCCCATGTATGGAGACTCATGTGTGGCGATGAAGTGGAAATGTCTAAATCAAGGCTTCTAAAATAGGCAGATCAGTGTGTTGTTTCAAGACAAGCATAGTTAGTAGTGATGGATATCTTTAATGCTGCCAAGATCCAGCTGGGACAGGTTCTCAGAAAGTACAGAGGGAAGATAGATTATGTTTTCTTCTACTGAAATTGAGTCCACACTTACATTGCTAAAAAACTCAGATCTCTGACATTTCAAAAGGTAACAAGACTGCTGATTTTAAGGTGGAATAGGTTTTGAAAGGGTTAAGAGAACCGAAGAGTACCATACAGTCCCTCTTCTCAACTTTCCTTTTAGTGCTGAGGACCAGAGACATGAATAAAATATTACTGAATTTACATAAAATCTTGAAGGTGTTATTTAGTTTTACTAAATCTTTCTGAAGAACATTTTGTATCAGGAGGTGTTTATTGGAATAGAAATAACAGGTAGCTTAGAATGTCAACAGAAATAAAGTGATAAGAACAGTTCCCTTCCTTCCAATGGAGTAATACAAACATATTGCTGTGTTCAATGCTGGCTGCATTTGTTATGAAAGATGAAAGAAGTTTGCTCAGGGCAAGTGGAGCCTGTAGTTTACAGGAGTGATACTGACATAAGGAACCACTAGATCACACATTTAAAAACAGCAGCGTAATCTCTGAGGCAAGTTTTGCCCTCTCCTGTTACTAATATAAAGATGTTTCAACATTTAAACTTAATAAATGATTGAGTATTTTGGTTTCTTTTTTTTTCTTTCTTTCCCCCTTTAAGAATAAGGTAATTTTGTGCTGCATGAACACCATCACTGATGTGTGACAAGGGTGTTTAACCAGGCTGTCCTAAGGCAATAACTACAAGAGTAAAAGCAGGCATAGCAAATGGCAATGTAGGAGAAGCACACAGTAAGAAAAGATGTATTTCCGTATGTCTGTAATATTACATGAACTCAAACTCTCTTGGAATAGAGAGATGGATATTCAAGTATTTATCACATACAAAATGTAGATAAAACATTAACTTGATTGCTTTCTTGAGCACTCAGCCTGATAGAATCATAGAATCACAGAATCACAGAATCATTTGGTTGGAAAAGACCTTTAAGATCATCGAGTCCAACCGTACCTGTCCACTACTAAACCATGTCCCTAAGCGCCTCGTCTACCCATCTTTTAAATACCTCCAGGGATGGGGACTCAACCACTTCCCTGGGCAGCCTGTTCCAATATTTGATGACCCTTTCCGTGAAGAAGTTTTTCCTAATATCTAATCTAAACCTCCCCTGGAGCAACTTGAGGCTGTTTCCTCTTGTCCTATCACTTGCTACTTGGGAGAAGAGACCAACACCCACCTCGCNCAGCACCTCAATGTCTTTCTTGTAGTGAGGGGCCCAAAACTGAACACAGTATTCGAGCTGTGGCCTCACCAGTGCCCAGTACAAGGGAATACCTTTGTTTAAATCTTGTCTGTAACCTCAACTTCAACAGTATAATTAACTAAAAGACTAGCAGTAAAAATGATAAAATTTTGCTTTAAACAGTAGAATACCTGTATAAACCAGTGAATTATCTAATTTTGAAGGAGAATGATCCAGAAAGGATTACACTTGCATCAAAGAGGATCCCAAAGACTTGAAATCTTAGCACCAGACAAAGTGCAGAGACCTAAGTAATGGAAACAAAGATGTTTAACTGATAAACACTCTTCCTGTAATGAATCACACACAAATCTCACTCTGCCTGGGAAAAATATTTGTACTTCAATGACTACTTGAAGTAAATAAAATAATTTCATATTAGTGCCAATACATCCCAAGGCAAATGAAGTGTGTATTTATTGGATGTACATTCTGTGTGACTCTCCTGCAAAGTGATTAAACTGAAGTACTGTTAATACTGTAGTGGTGGCATAACAGTAGTCAAGAAAGCCATTACTGCATTAGTCTTCTCCACCACTGTATGAAAATCTTAGCTTTTGGAACACAGAAATCAACCATTTGGATCAAACTGGCTCTATCTTGTCCATAACCTGCTTTTGACAAAAACCAGCATCGGGTGTTTTCAATGAAATAGATATGAACCACAGCAACAAGCATATTCTGCCTGTCATATGGTATCTACTAGCTCAGCTAAAAATATATAGTGCTATGCTGTAAGGCTTTTCACTGATTGAAATAAATGGGTAGAATTACATAAATACAGTGATAACCTTATAACTTTATACTTGTATTGCTCGTTTTCCCTGTTGAGAGTTGCAAAACACTTTATAAACCCTATAAGAGACAAAATCTCAGTGTAACTTGGTAACTAAAGGTGCAGGAAAAGCATAGGGAGGTTTAGTGACTAGCCAAACATCCCGTATCAACACTGTGACAGTGCCAAGAACAGAACACCAAGCTCCTAGTTTTAAATCTTCACTTTTGACATTTAACTACTTGCTGAGAAGTCTTCCTTACACATACCTTTAATTATATCACATCTCTGTTTGGTATAAAGTCAATACAAATCATTCCAATTTAAGCAGTTTATGGTCTTACTAATGTGATTATATTCATGTCATTGAACTATACCTTAATGAAAAGTGAAACTACCACCACATACTGAATCAATACCGTGTTGAATTCCTTTAAGATATATGTTAGAGGGTAAATTTTCAACTTTTATTCATATGAGACCACATGTTTAGCTGGGTCATAGCAGTGGTTTGTCCTTGGTTG